>CAUOFW020000048.1:0-253073 GCA_963454935.2 Ilex paraguariensis | reverse complement strand
TCTTGAATGCATGATTGGATGAATGTATGATTCCCTAGTGTGTTGATTGAGTGAACAAATTCATTAAATTTTGGTTAATTAAAATTTAGTTGGTTTAGTTCAAAAAGTTTGCATCGTATAGGGGTTTAAACTTGTAATTGCATGAGTTAGGTTTTATTTGGGCATAATTCCATATTAGAGTTCATAAGGGTTATTCAACCTCTTCCCCCCCCCCTTCTAGGTCATATCGCATTTCTTTAATATTCCTTATTCACACTCCCAACATGTATATGCATAAATATCTTAACATCTTCATTTTGTCCACACTTCATTTTCGAGCTTGTTGTTTTTTACTACACAATATGTGTTCACAACAAATTGTTAATCTTATATTTGTGTTGTAGACTTTGCATTTTAGTGTAACGCCCCAAAATTCACCCTAGAAGGCATTACTATGTACAAACCATCCAACCATGAGAGCAACTAAAAATAACTATTAGAACCACCAATCATTCATCCATCTAATAAAGAATAAATGCTAAAGCCAATCAAACATTAAAATCTCTCCAACTTAAAATTCAAACCAAATAGTATCTAGTAGCGGAATAATCAAAACTAGCTAAAACATTGTTTCATAGAAATCTCTCAAATAAATAATCTAGACTAAGACGAAGCATCTCTAAGCCTCCACTTCAGGATCCTCATACTGACTCTCTCCATTCTCAAAATCAACCTGCTCATCTAACTTGACATCCTCCTCGCTAGCGAAAATTTGTAATGTGTTGTAGGGGGTTAGCAAAAGCCCATAGAAAATCCCTCTCAAATCCCAACAAGGTTTTTAAAACAATAAAAATAAGGCAAGTCACTTGTGGAAAATAGCACATATATCGTTTTAAAAGTAAAATAATGACAGTTGTGATGATCTCAAGTGTACGGAATGCAATAAACCAATGAAAGGAATAAACATGTCTGAATTAAAGCAATTAATTAATAACTCAGTAGCATCATCCCATATTCTCATGTATGTTGGTTCATCTCTATTTTCATGTATATTGGTTGTTTCTTAAGAATCTACACAATGATTCTATCTCGTTCACCCATCACAACCACATAATCTCAATCATTCCTCGTAGGACCAAATTACAAACCACTTTAGGAAGGGCATATACTGTCTCCCATAACATTGACGAATCCTGTCAAGGAAAGGTATATCATCCTTCAGCCTTGAACCTGCGTATACAATAGTGGTTGCTCTCACAAACAACAATCCACTATAAGTGTTAGGCAACCATCTCACCCCCACTGGGATAGACTAACTTCCAACACTCTATGGCAGCACTTGAAGGCAATTCAAGTCCGTCACAACAAACCATACAAGAGATGAAACCACAATTTTCTCAACAACCACAATCTTAATCAATCATAATTTTTATTAACAATTCAAGTATCACAATTGCTTAATTCTTAATATACTACAGTAATAAAGGAATTAAAATATGCAAGAGATCATATTAAGAAAATCTTCACAATTTTGATATTCAAAATTTTAGGATTTTACCAAAAATCATAATTTCTTGGAACAAGAACAAGTATTAGATGAAACATAATTAAATCAAGAATAGGAATTTAGAAATCAAGAATCCATGTATTTTGCATAATCAAACATGGATTTAGAAAAACTAGGGTTTTGGAAATTAAAGAACAAGTATTCTTTGAACAAAAATGTGTATTTTGTTCAAAACTATATTTCAATGATAAAGAAACCAATAACTCATAAATATTTATCATATAACTATCTAGAAGAGTGAAAACATACATAGATAATACCCTAAGTCTCAATGAAAGAACTCAAGAAGAATCCCTTACCTTGATTCCGTAGTTTTGTGTGAAAATCTAACGTGTTTGAACCATTCCAACGTGAGAATCCCCCTTCAATCTTATGTTTCTCTTCTTCCCTCTTGCTCTCTAAGGTTTTCTAGGGTTGAAAACTGATAAAACATGGCTAAAGGAACATCCTTATGGTATTTATAGGGTGAAAAACGAAGAAAAACCCTAAAACTGATCAAGGCTATTTTTAGAGTAGCGTCCGAACGATCCTTGAGCATCCAGACAGTTCTAAGTCACTTTTTTGTGATGAAAAATAAAGTTTTGGATAAGTAGTACCGTTCGGATGGTGCTTTGAGCGTTTGGACTGTAGCAACTTTTTGTCTCAACTTCAAGAGCAATTTTCACCTATTTAGAAGTCGATTCAGGAAATTTTCGTGAAATACATTTTTGTAGCCCTTGAAGTCTAGTTTCTATTGTCCAAAAATTAGCTCAATCAAAGTGTGGATTAAAAATTTTTGACTAAAATACTAAGGTGGTGTCAAATTCTTTCCTACCTTTCTAAAATGCGCTTTAACGCCGAAATACTTTCTAAATTCTAATACACCTCATATTACCACTCCCAAGATTTCTTGACCTTCCGGATTCAATGAAAATCTTATTTTGACCTAAAAATGTTTAAAAACTTACCTAACCACTCTTCCCAAGCTTAAACACCTTCAAAACTTAAACTTCACAATCAATTTGTTTCTGAAGTATTTATTCCTACTGTTACAATCTATATGATTCATTATTACTTCATTACCTATATAAGACTTACTAAATAATTATATCACTATATTAATATAAATATGTGGGGATTTACATTTAGCTGAAGAGGTACATGATAATTATAAAATATAACTCCATAAGTAACATCTCTCCAATCTCACCCTCATTTTTTTTATTCCTAGAAGATCTTTAGGTTGTTCTTATTCCTCAGAGATCTACACCCCACACTTGAGAATGTTCCATGAGAATATCCCTTCTAGGTTGAACACAAAGGCTTAAATTTTTTTGTTTCTCGAAAATGAAAATGTTCAAGTTAGGCTTGATTTTCAAAGAGGAAGATCAATTTTGTGGACTGAACAAGTCAATAGAATTCCAAAGAAGTGTGATCTAAACCCATACTAGAAGAAGCTAGTGTTCTATGGGTTCAACAAGGAGAGAGAGTTAGTTGGAACGAATACAAGAAAAGAGGACAGCTTACATCTAGTGTGGTTGGAAACTATAAGTGTAAGTAGAAGGTTTGGGCTAAAATTGGTCCCTTGAAAGTTTTCATGTTCAAAATCGTATGTCTTGATTTATTTGTGTGATTGATTGAATCCAAAATTAAATCATTATATTTTTAATTGATAACTAATTTTGCACGAGACCTATTAACCACCCTCCTCTAGGTCTTATTCAGGGTTTGCTTGACAATCGATTCACAGTTTTCCTATTGGAGTTGCGATATATAATATAGGAGAAACCTCAATATATCCTACCAGAATCTTAACATAAACTTATTGTAATTAAGAATTTATCAGTCTCCTCTACAGTTATTATCATGAAATTCAATGCACCCTCATACGTGGCATCGATCATGTTAATATAAGTATCTACATTTTTTTCTTATTTAAGACCTATCATGCTATATCTTTAAAAACACTACCATATGTCTTCTCTATATCTATACAAAGCATATGAAGATATTTTTTTTTCTATCTATATATTTTCATTAGTTCTCTCTATGACTTTATTGTTGCCTTCTTGCTTTGTAAGCCATCGTGTAATTATTTTAAATCGATGATAGAAAATATAATGTGTTAAGAATGTTGAACTAGTTTTATGGTGTTCACGGTACAAATAAATGATGTATGGATAATTTGGATTCTTGTGTGGCTTGACTTTTGGGGGAACATCACCTTCAGGAGAAATTTATTAAGTAGATTTCTAAAGGTCACTTAGAGGAAATAATACCAAAAAATAGATTCAAGACGTCAAAAAACCTTTGGAGGAGTATTAGAACCTTATAGGACCACAAACACCACAAACAAAAATTGGACAAAAGTCAAGTCCGTCTAGACGCACCTTAGGGAAGGGAGGCAGAGAGTTGGAGGTGTCCAGGCACAAAGTTCACTTTCAGACGCGCGTTATAAAAATTTGAACAAAGAGTTGTGGTCGTCCAAATGCAATACTTATGTCTGGATGCATGTACATTATATCTAGACAACAAGTTGACTCCATCCAGAAGCAAAATATGCGTCCAGACACGCACGCGATTTTTGCCCGAATTTTGGTTGTGTCGTCTAACAGATTTGTTAACCCTGCCCTGAAAATCTTAGGAGAGGCTTGAAGAGAGAAGAAAAAAGAGGAAATAGTATAGATCGGGCTAGGGTTCGAGGAGATCCACACGCTAGAGGTAACTTAAAGTGTTACGAACAATAATTTCTATGGAGTCAAGGTAAGGTTTCTTTCCTTTTCCTATTCGTTGAGGGTAGGGTTATATTTATATATATATATATATGTCTTCTGACTCTAAATTGCATAAATAATATAGATCTACAATGGTTTTTGGTTTTTATTTAAAAAACATGTTGAAATCTTATTGAAAAATGCATGTATTTCATTCCATGTACGTTTTGAATTCAAAAACCCTAGATCTTGAATAATGATAACTAGATAATATTTTTTCTATGATCCCATGCATGTTTTTTTTTAATTTATCTTGCTTTAAGAATTTTGAAAACAAATGTATGTGGTATACGTGATAAATTTGGTACTTATGATATAATTTCTTGTATTTTTGGGTTTCATGATTTTGAATGCACTCAAACATATATCACATAGTATTTAGATGTGTTCCTTACCTCGAGGGGTTTAAAGGTTCTTTATCACTCATATTGGGAGTTTGTTCCTTGCGATGTTCCAAACCACTATTTGTCCACATAGGTTCAAGGTTGAAGGTTAATACACTAATCCTAAAAATATTTCGTTAAACGATGATACGTCAGTATGCAACGATTCCTAAAATGATCTGGACTAATTGGATGGTTTGTGTTCTAGGGATTGACCATATATATTTCAGTTTGTGAATTCACACTAATCAACCTACATACATGAGATATTTGCCTTACACAATGTTATTCTCTAAATGATCTATTATATGATGAACTTTTTGTGCAAGTATAGAAACTTGAGATCGTTAACAATGTCACATGTTCTTACTTCAAAAGCTATATATATATTTTTTTTTGTAAATTTGAGACCGACCTGCTTTTACACCTTTTGCAAACCTTGATTAGGCTTAGAAAAGTTTCTCTATTATGTTAGTTATGCTCACTCCTTCCTTAATATTTTTTCAAACTCGACTATTGACATGGATATTGGATTAGGTGAGAATGCTATTTTAGATTTCAAATCGGATCAGGATGTGAATCCTGTATTTTATTCCATGTACATTTTGGATTCAAAAACCCTATATCTTCAATAATGATAACTAGAGAATATATTTTCTGCGATCTCGTGCATTTTTTATTAAAATTTCTCTTGCTTTAAGAATTGTGAAGACGGATGTTTGTGGTGTATGTGATCAATTTGGAACATCCGATTTACATCTCTTATATTGGTGGATTTGATGATCTTGAATGCACTCAAACATATGGCAAAAGTGTTTAGATATGTTTCTTACCTCAAGAGATTTGAAAGCTCCCTATCACTCATAGTGGGGGTTAGTTCCTTGTGATATTTTAAACCACTATTCATCCATGTAGGTTCGAGGTTGAAGGTTAATATACTACTTCTGAAAAGATTTTGTTAAATATTGATGCATCAGTATGTGGGATTCCTAAAACGATGTGGTCCTACGGAGATTAATTAGTTGGTTTGCGTTGTGAGGATTGACTAGATATATTTTGGTATGTGAATTCATACTAGTCAACCTGTGTATATGAGATATTCCTCTTACAAAATGTTATTCTCTGAATGATCTATTATATGATGAACTTTTTGTACAAGTATCAAAATTTTAGATTGTTAACAATGTCACATGTTCTTACTTCAGAAGGTATATTTTTTTTTTTTTTGGTAAATTTGAGAACGATCTACTTTTTTACCTTTTGTAAACCTTACTTAGGTTTAGAAAAGTTTCTCTACTAAGCTAGTTGTGCTCACCCTTCCCTTAATATTTTTTTAGTTTGGGGTGTAGACGTGGATATCGGATAAGGTGAGAATGCTATTTTAGATTTCGAAGTAAATCAAGATGTGAATCCACAATTTTGATTTCTCCTGATGATGGGATAATATTTATGAATTTGATGATCTAGTTAAACAGAAAATATTTATTTGTGATTGAGGTTTTGGATAGAAATGTGGATTATGAATTCTAATTTTTGAGTTTTACTTAGGGACTGTTTGATAACACCACTTAAGACTTAAATTGAATACTTTAAGCATTTATTGAATTAAACCTGTTTGATAACCTAAAATTCATACCACTTAATATTTGAAGCACTTCTTAAAAATAGGCTAAAATTTTAAGTAGCAATCCACTTACTTATCACTTAATGCTGAAAATGTTAGTAATGATTTTAAAATTTTCTCATAATGGACAAATATACCCTCAATACATTTTACATTCTTAACTTTTCAATACCCAACCTCTACCACCACCACCATTGTGCCATTGCCGCTGTCGCCATAACCACCGTCACCATTGTGCCATCGCCACCACTATTGTTGCAACTACCACCACCACCTCTACCATTGTTGTGTCTCCACCATTGTGTTGCCGCCATCGCCACTATTCTACCATACCACCACTACCATCACCGCCACTGTCACTACCATTGTGCTACCACCACCACCACCATTGTGATGATGGTAACAGGAATAAGGTAGTTATTGTGAGATTGTTAAAAAGAAGAGCAAAATTATAATAATAATAATTTTTAGGTTTCAGCCCTTTATATTTTTCAAATAGTTTAATTCAATTTAATACTTAAATTTCAATGGATACCAAATAATCTGCAAATTAAAAAATTCAGCATTCAACACTTAAAATTCATCATTCAGCTTTCAGTTTTATCAAACTCTACCTTAGTTAGATGATGTGGATAATTTCACTTTTATCCATTGAATGGCATTATTTAGATTCCTCTCCTGATTTTAAGGGTCTTTAGTTAGATTACGTATGTTCATTATAAGAGTTCAGGAATTAGGTCTTACATAGAAGTTGTAAGAAACTGGTTGTCTAGATGTAGTAGTAGATATAAGATGGAAGGGACTTTAGGCTTAAATCTTTCGAGAACTATGTGCTTATAGGATAAGTGTGAGTCGGTTCTTATATGAGTTTTGAAAAAGAAGTAAGCTATGTTTATTTGTGCAAAATGGATGGAAGGAGACCCTGTGGACAACCAGCCCAACCCACAGGAGACCAACCACCACCACCATGGGAGCTGACCAAACTGGTACAACACCAAACCGTCAACAACAACTACCATAATGGGGTCTTCCAGCCATTACCCTAAGGATGTTGGCTCTGAGTGAGTTTCTAAGATAACACTCGCCCATTTTTCTAGGGATTTCTAACCCAATGAAGACTAATAGGTGAATTCGAAGGGTGAAAAAGATGTTTGACAGCATGAGGATTTTTGAAGATCTACAAATAGGCCTTGATATCTACCTATTGGAAGAAAAGGCAGAATACTGGTGGGATGTCATCATAAGAAGGAGGGAGGTGAATGAGATGACCTAGGAGGATTTTGACTAGGAGTTTAAAGACAAGTACTTCTCAGAGTCTATTAAGGACTAGATGAGTACAAACTTTCTAGAATAGTGTTAACATGATTGTGGTTCAACATGAGGCCAAGTTTGCGGAGTTATCTTGATATGCCCTAGAGTTTGTTTCATCCATGGCAAAGAATGTCAAGAGATTCAATCAAGGTTTGAGGCCTACCATTAGGGAAAAGCTCATAGCTTTAGAGATTCGGGAGTATAGGGATCTAGTTGAGAAAGCCACTCTAGCGGAGAAAGATACTAATGAAATCCACCGATATCCGCAAGGATGGGGAAGCCCAATTAGGACTGGAAGTAGCAGCGGTGGAATTTAGAGAACGACTCCATACCGTTACTCGGAGCAAGCTACCAAACAAAGAAGTCAACTTGTTTATGGATCTAGGGGATTTTAGGAGAAGAGAAGTGTTGACCTACAATCCTGTTTTGGATGTGCACGCATTGGCTATATTAGGAAAAACTATCCATTCGAACTACCACAAGGGCAGACCAGCCATATGCTGCACCAGTAGAACAGCTCAGCTGTGTGATAGTCAAATCAGAATAAACTCCCACTATAGAAAAGACCACAACAAAAGAACCCAGGAACTTGGGCATAGGGTGCCAACAACCAGGGTCAAGTCTTTGTCATGACCCATCCAGATGAGGATGCTTCCACTGCAGTTGTGGAATGTATTGTTCTTTTTTATAATTTTTGGGCATGTGTTTTATTTGATCTTGGTGTCAGACAATCGTCTATACGCACCACACATGCTATTGTTTTGGGCTTGAAGTTTGATAACTTAGATAATTCATTGAGTGTCAACCTACCTACAAAGGAATGTTTGGACACACAAAGGGTATGTAAAGGTTATATACTTTGGCTTGGGGAGCAATAATTAATTTTGGATTTGGTGACAATGGAGATTAAGGGGTATGATGTCATATTTGAAATGGATCAATTGCCTGCCTATCATGATGTTATGAATTGTTTTAGAAAATATGTGGTATTTCAACTATCAGGAGGTGTAATATTCAATTTTACCAATGAGCAGAATTCTTCCCGCGTATTTTTTACTATGGGAAAAAAAAATCTTGAAAGCTAAGGTAGGTAGTAGTTTTAGTTTCCTAGCTAACTTGTTGGGGGAAGAATAGGAGGTACCCTTAGATGAACTCATATCGGGGGTGTCGGACTTCCCTGATGTGTTCCCTAATGAACTACCTAGACTACCCTCCACAAAGAAAAGTTGAGTTTACCATCGACTTGTACCCAAGAACTAAACCTATATCCATTTCCCCTTACCGGATTGTACTATTGGAGTTGGAGTTAAAAAGGCAATTGGATCAATTACTTGCCATCAGGTTCATCCATTTGAGTATTTTATCTTGGAGTGCACCCATTCTTCTTGTGAAGAAGCATGATGAGACACTCAAACTATACACCAACTATAGGAAACTAAATTGGGTGACAATAAAGAATAATTACCCTTTAGCTCGTATCGATGACCTATTTGAACAGATGAGGGGTTCGAAGCATTATTCCAACATTAATCTTCGTATTGGGTACCACCAATTGAGAATAAAAGAGGAGGATATTTTCAAAATAGCTTTTAATACAATGTATAGTCACTTTGAATATGTAGTGATGCTTTTTGGACTATCCAATACTCCTATAGCATTCATGGACTTGATGCACCATGTATTTAGACCTTACCTAGATCAATTTGTCATTGTTTTCATTGATGACAAATTTGATCTATTCTAAGGCACATGAGGAACATGCAAAACATATCTAGTTGGTGCTACACACACTAAGGGAGCATAAGTTGTATGTTGTGTGAGTTATGAATGAAGTAGGTAAAGTTTTTGGGGCATTTTGTGTCAAATCAAGGAATGGTTGTGGACCTTGCCAAAATTAAGGCAATGATGAAATGGGAACGACCCTAGAATGTGACTAAGATCCGTAGTTTTTTGGGATTCACATGCTACTACTGAAAGTTTATGAAAGAATTTTATCTCTTATCCATGCCTATGACTCGTCTCACGAAGAAAGGAAAGAAGTTTGTTTGGAATGACGATTGTTAACAGGCATTCACTAGCTTAAAGGAGAAATTGACCACATCACTGATACTTACTATTCTAGATAATGGTGAGGGTTACAATGTGTACATGGATGCCTTATTATGGGGACTAGGATGTGTATTGATGTAGAAAGGGAATATAGTTGCGTATGTTTGAGACAATTGAAGGTTCACGAGCAGAATTATCCTACACATAACTTAGAGCTTATAGTTGTGGTGTTTGCTCTCAAGTTGTGGTGATGTTCTCATTAGGGAGACATTTTTTAGGTCTACTAAGATCACAAGAATCTCTGGTATATTTTCACCTAAATGAGATGACCCTTTGTCAGAGTTGATGGATTGAATACTTAGAAGATTATGACTTTACATTGGGCTATTATTCAGGGAGGACTAATATGGATACCCTTAGTAGGAAGTCTCATGGTGTGATAAATGGCATGATGGTGGGTAAGTGGAAGATGATTGAGGCATTGAATGACTTTGATCTTATGGCAAAAAAGAATAATGGTCGACCAAGTCTGTTCAATTTATTGGCTCAATCAATCTTTCGACAAAGGATTATAGAGCTACAGAGATTGAATCCCCATCCAGAATTGATTTGGACCTTGTTGGAGAATGGGGAAACAATGGAGGAATGGTTCTTACAAAGGGAAGAGTTGAGTTAATGAGGGAGATTGTGAGTACCAAATGATGCTCATTAAAGGAAGACATTTTAGAAAGAAGTCATTGTTCCAAGTTTGTTATTCATCCGGGTAACACAAAGATGTATAGAGATGTGAAAACGAAGTATTGGTGGAAGGGAATAAAAAGGAGGTGGTGAAGTTTGTGGTCGGATGTGGGGTATGCCAGCAAGTGAAGGTAGAAAATTAGAGGCTAGGAGAACTTCTATAATCCCTACCTATTCCTGAGTGGAAGTGAAACCATAACATAATAGATTTTCTATCCAGGCTGCCTAGGACCATCAAGAGGCATAATGTGATTTTGGTGATTGTGGATAGACTTACCAAGATAGCTCATTTATTGGCTATCAAGACGAAAGATACCTTGGTGACATTGAGTCATTTGTATATCCAGGAGACAATGGAACTTCATGGAGTACCTTTATTGATTATGTCAGATCGAGATACTAGGTTTGTAGGAAGATTTGGACAAATTTTACAAAAGGCACTTGGAATATATCTACATTTCAGAACCCTTTCCACCCTCAAACGGATGGTCAATCGAAGAAGGTGATCCAAATTATAGAAGATATGCTAAGGGTGTGTGCTTTGGACTTCAAGGGCAGTTGGAATGAGTACTTTCCATTGGTGGAGTTTGCCTATAATAATAATTTTTAAGCTAATATTGGTATAGCACCTTATGAAGCATTGTATGGGAGACCCTATTGATCTCCAATATGTTGGGTAAAAGTTGGAGAGAGTAGTTTGTTCAAATCAGAGATTGTAAGGGAGACAACGAAGAAAATTCAATTGATCCATGACAAATTACGCACAACCCAGAGTCAATAGAAAAGCTATGCTAACCGAAGAAGGAGCCCACTTGAGTTTACGAAATGTGATTATGTATTCTGGAAGGTATCATCTTAAAAAGGAATAATACGATTTGGTAAGATGGGGAAGCTAACTCTGAGATATATTGCACCATTTGAAATCCTACAGGAAGTTGGAAAGGTGGCATAACAACTTAACCTACAAGCTCAGTTGGCGGGGGTCTATGATGTGTTCCATGCTTCGATGATATGGAAGTGCAAACCTGGCATGTCACATATAGTTGAAAATGAGAAGAACAGCTACATAGTGAACAAAATTGAGAGCAGACACAAACTAGCTAACGAGATGCATAGCATAGGCAATATCTGGCCTAGTAATAGTGAGATAAATAAGGCTCCTTACAAGTTGTCGATAACGCGTAGAATTTGGAAGAAGCTCTCCATTAGTAGGACGGAGTTTGATGTTGGACTTTAGGGGCAATCAATCATCTTACAATTGGTAAGACCAGAACGAGAGAGAAGATCTGAAGCATTCTTAGCTTGGGTCAAATAGTAGCCATCAGAGGATTAGGACACCTCTAGTTCGTTTCAAAGTGCTAACTCAAAAACTGCTTAAGCCAATGAATGCCAATAATATTATCACCAGTAATGATTATATCATTAACATAAAGTAGCAAAATAGTAATACTAGCATCAGTATGATGAGTAAAAAGAGCAGAATCATAAAGGCTAGAAGTAAACCCAAGTTGTGTGATATTGGAGCTAAATTTGGAAAACCAGCCACACGAAGCTTGCTTAAGCCAATATAATGCACGTCAAAGATGACATACCATACTAAGAGGATGAGGACACCCCTAGGGATGTTGCATACAGACCCCCACAATCAAGTCACCGTGTAAGAAGGTATTCTTCACATACATCTGAAACAGTGGTCAACGGAGGTAATGCGAGCAACGGGAGCAAATATCTCCTCATAGTCAATGTCATACCCCTGTGTAAAGTCCTTGGCCACCAAACGAGCTTGAACCTTAGAACCATCAGAGTTGGTTTTCCTCTTATATACCCATTTGTTTTCAACTACAGTCTTTTTTAGGAGGCAAATCAACCAAATCTCAAGTATGAGTTTTTTTAATGGCATCAAGTTTTTCAAACATATCTTGATGCCAAAGAGGGTCAAAATAAGCCTCGTGATAACTATGAGGCTTATGAAGAGTAGTAATAGTGGAAAAACAATGATAATTATTAAGATGGAGAGGAGGAGCTCTAATCCTATTGGAATGACGAACATCAAAAGTAGAAGAGGACTTAGTTGTATCAGATGTAATGACAAGATCAACAGACAATCCAAATTCATGAGGAGCAACCATTGAGTTATATTCAGATGGATTGAATGTGATGGCATGATCAGCAAGCGGTCCAAGGTCATGGAGAGTTGTCGTTGAGTTATCACCTGATGAGCTTACATTACCTACATTAGAAGGAAAAATTAGGAAAAGATCTACAGATGGGTTAGTCAAAACAAGATAATATAAGGAAGTATCGGATGGGAATTTAGAAACACAAGTGAAGACCTTGTGTTCCCAGTACTGAACATGTTAGGAGACTTGAAGATGCTTGGCTGTGGAGTCATAGCACCGATAACCTTTATGTTCAATGTCATAACCAAGAAAGCAACAGAGACGAGAATGGGGTTCAATTTTTGTACGCTCATGAGGTGGGAGTAAGACAAAACAAATACCGCCAAAAACTTTTAAAAGAGAATAATCGGGTACTTTTCCATAGAGACGTTCATATAAAGATAGTAGGCGATGAAACCCTATTAATAGTGTAAACAGCAGTAAGGGCGGTTTCTCCCCAAAATGATTTTGGGAGAGAAGCAGAGAGAACAGGCAATGTCAAGAATTTGATGTTGCTTACGTTCTACATAGCCATTTTATTAGGAGGTGTAAGGACACGATTGATGACACAAGGTACTTTCCTATTTAAGTTCTTCACTGAATGAGGCAGCCTTATAGTCCATGGCATTATCAGAACAAAATATTTTAATAGTGTGATCAAACGAAGTTTTTATCATCTGCTTAAAATCACGAAAGAAACTAAGTAACTCAGAGCGACCATGTAAAAGATAAAGCCATGTGTATCGTGAATAATCATCAATAAAAATTATCAAATAACAAGACCCATCCTTAGTGAAGACAAGAGCAGGTCCCCAGATATCAGAATGAACCAAATCAAAAGGTACATAAGACAAAGAATCACTTCTACTAAAAGGTAAAGCTTTATGTTTGTCTAATTGACAAGACATGCAATCAGACGATTCAAATTTAACTTCTCCTAAACAACCACTAGAAGCTACAGACTAGACACGAGGTAAATATGTATGGCTGAGACGAGAATGTCAAATACTATAAGATACAATAGCAGCAAGAGGTTGAACAGAACATGAATTAGGTATATGCAAATATGTAAGCTCAAAGAGGCGACCAACTTTATGCCTTGTCCCAACAAGCTGACCGATCTTTTGATCTTGCATATCACACCCTTTCTAAGAAAAGGTTAAGATAAGACCACATTCAACAAGTTGACCAACAGAAATAATATTTAGAGACAAGTTACGAACAAGATATGTGTCATGTCCAGAAATAATAAGAGTAGAAATAGGATTAACATGAGTAATAGACATGTGTGAACCATCAGCAGTATATATATAAGGCACAAAATTTAAAGACTTCTTATGAGATACCAAAGAAGAATCAGATATCATATGATTACAACACGTTGAATCAATAAACCAAAAAGAAGATTTACCTAAGGAGACTAATAAGGCAGTTGAAGAACGAGATAAAACATTGGTCACAATTGTCTCAAAGTCAGCTATAATAAGAGAAGACAAAGAAGTTGCAGCGACCAAATCAGTGGAGTAGACCGGACGAGTCCAAAACGAGCACGAAAAACTGGTTGGGGGTAGGTCAGAACGTCGTCAAAGGGCGAACGAAAATTCGCCAAAGGATAGTTGGAGGATGGCCCGAAGCGATCAAAAAGTTGCTAGATGACGATCAGAAAATAGCAAGTGGATGATCGAGATGGTGATCACAACGTCCTCAGAGGACAATCAAAAGGAGAAGAGCCTCAAGAGTTCTGATGTGGAGGATCTCTTGCAAGGCAACCACATAAAATACTATCCTTGGCCTAAAGAATTCACAAACTTAGACTTTGATACCATGTAAAAGAAGAGAATTGAAAATTAATAACAATTGTATATTGATTTGGTGTAATTTATCATATACATAAGGAAGTTTATTTATAGTATAAAAAAATAGTGAAGTTTCATAGTCTAACCGATGTGTGACAAACAAATAAACATTAAGAGGCACTAACAACATAACAAATCATGAACAAACTCAAATATAACAAATCATGAACAAACTCAAATAAAATTTAAAGAACTCTAACTTATCATAAGATTATTGAATTTTAGAAAAAAAAATCAACAAATGAAATAATTTTCTTGCTAACCAAAGTAGTCGGTGATAGTGTATTAAAAGAAAATATTACATCACTAAATAACATTATTATTAGAGAAATTAGTGTCACACTAGTTTAGGGGTCTTAAAAATAAAATTGAACTTAATTGTACATGGGTCTACCATATTTGCCTACCAATTTTTAAAGACCCTAAAAATCAAATTGGGTTTTATTGAACGTGAGTTTACAAATTTTATTGGAGGCTTTAAAAAAAGTTCATTGAATATCAAATTTTTTGGGGGGCCCAAAAAATATAATTTTTAAAAATTTTATTCGAAACTTAAATAATAAAATTAGACTCAATGAAACATGTATCTAAAAATGTCATTTGGGGTATTAAAAATATACCTGGACTTAATTTGAATATTAATCTAAAAATTGTATTTAAAATTTTAAAAATAATATTAAACTTAATTGAACTTTATAAAAATTTGTCCTACAAAGTCGGAGGCCTAAAATGATTGCTTCAATAACGATCTCTGACACTAACTCATTTATTTAAAGTGGGTTACGTAAGAAATGATGAAAAATCGAAAGAAATAGGTTTTGTATGGGTTTTGGATCCGGAGAAAAAATCAAATAAACATGACACGTGTTACAAACATGAAACATCTATTTCTTTTTTTTATTTATGAAACATCTATTTCAGCGCCAACTTCAGCACAAAAAAGAGTGTGCGGTTGCTCCGATTCCCCTTGTTGATTCACGTGTTTAGGCCACGTAGACTTGCATGGGTGGCCCAGCATGTGTTACACACGCACGTATTTTGAAATGACGAGAATACCCTTTCCATTTATATCATCTGTCGTTTCTTTACACCCCAAGATATTCATTTGAGAAACTCTTTGGTTTACTGTCTGCCGTTTCTACCTCACACCCGCTTTATTCAATATAAATTGATTTTATGTCTTGCCCCTTTCATAAGTCTCCCTAATCAATTCAACCACAAGGGCATATTATGTTACTTGTTAGCTTAAACACACACACACACACTTATATATTTGTATATGTATATAGTGATTGGGCCACTTCAAATTGTAAGTATTGAAGCACCCCTTCCATCAACTAGAATGACAAACTTATCCCTCTATTAAGATGTTTTTCCATTAAGGAAAAAATCATTGAATTTCTTTTTGATTTTGAGTAAGTGAATTGGTATTTTGGTGGCTAGACGCAGCAGAAAATAATTATAATTTAACAGCTGTATCATTTGGTTTTTTTTTCTATTCTCGTGTTCACACAGTGAACGTGAAAATTATAGTAAATCCTGACCAAGAAGAATCATTAATACTGACTAAGAAGAATCATCAATATTTTTTTTAAGTGATTTGCTAGTAGTTATCATCCATGGCCGAAAAATTACAATACTATTTTTCAAGTAAGTGATTTGGCATTAGTTATCGTCCGTGGCCAAGGAATTGCAATACTTTTTTTGAAGTGATTTGGCAATAGTTATCATCCGTGGCCGAGAAACTGTGACAGTGTAACACCCCAGCATTTTGATGTCTTACGCTCTCAGTGTCCACTTGTGGTCAATGTGAAACGGCCGGCAAATACAACTTTTCTGCTTTTTAAGTAAGTTAAGATAAATGTTGATAAAAGAAATTATCTGCATTTCCTCTTTTTAGGTAGGTGAATTATGAACACTTATCTCATTGGAACGTGAAAATATTATAATACACTAGCTATATTGTACACTCGTCTTGTAATTTCAATATTCGAAAGATCATAGTAAACTAATATAGTTAATCAAGAAGTCACAAAACAGAGGTCAAATTCAATAACTGTATTGTAATTTTTCACATGTACACAGGCCAACATACAATTCTCTGTCATTCAAGAAAATCTAACTCATAATGTAAATATAGCTTTAAATTTTGGAAGCAATGGTGATTTGGTGCTTTCAATGTTATTTGACTAAAGATGGGAGTGCCCAACTTAAAAAAAATGATACCTGCCAAACAATGTGCATTTTATTGTATAAAAAGTATGCTCCATCTGCTTGGTTTTTTTCTCTTTCTCTCTCTTACTTCTCTCTCTCTCTCTTCTTTCTCCTGGTTTAACGAAGACTGACTGGGCTCTCCGGCATTGACTCGTTCTCCGGCACATCACTCCGGCCATATGACAGAGCTAGAGATCGGTGAGCTAAGCTGCACCTCATAAATTTCCCAGTTTTTTTCTGTTTTTTTCTTGCAGTTTTCATTCAATTCACGATTTATTGACCAAACAACCCACATAAGTAGATGATATGCATTTCACACAAAATCATATCTGATTCTTTAGAGATTTTCTGGGCTTTATTCCCCTCTGGTCATTTTAATCTTACCCATTTAAAATTGAATTAAATCATCCAATTCACTCAGATTCACCAACAGATTTGTTGTTTTGATTCATTTCCCAATTTTTTTATGCATTTTCCTTTTTCTTCTGATTCTTTGTGTGTGAGAGAGTTAATTGGTAAAGTTGAGTGCTTTATAGTGGTTGAGAAACACTTTGTTTTTGGAAAATGTTTTCTGGAATAGAATTTGCTGGCATTTGTTGCTTGGATGCCATTTCTGTTTTGTTTCCCACAACAAGTTCTTTAATTTCATATTTACCTCTGTATTAGATACTTGTCAAGTTTGGTAAAGGTTGTTTTGTGAAAGTTGTTATTGGGAGATTTGACAGGGTAGGTTCAGGCAATGAGGTTAGGAGTGAAGAAGAAATTTTCGGGTAAATCGCAGAACCCGGCAATTCGCAGCAAAAAAATTCAGTTCTTGGAGTTTAAGAAAGAGGCTTGAAACACAATAAAGTTTAAATTAGAAATCGCAAAGTGGAAGGAAGGAATTTTTGCGAGTTGCATGAATTCTAGGATGAACTTTGGGAGGGGGTTTTCAATTCCACAAGAAGATGGTACCCAGAGAAAGGATTATTGGATCCCTGTTACACCCCAAAAGCCAATTATGCCGATTTCTAATCCAATCCCAGTTGAAATGCAAGGGAATCAGCTGGGAAGAGCAAATTGGCAGGAATTGCTTGGAATTTATGGAGAACTTTTACAAGAGACGACGAATTTAAGTAGTACAGTTTCTAGTTCCAATCCAATTGAGCTAAGTCATCAAAATGGAGGCCTTTGTAATTGGGATGCTCCAGCTGAGAAAAATGTTGGCTTCAATGTCAATGTTGGTGGGCAAAACATTGGTTGCGACCGCACTGATGGTTCCCTAGTGCAATATTTTGGAAACGACAGAGGAGGTTGGAATAGTGATTATTTCAAAGAAGTGTTGGGTACGAAAAATGCAGCATCTGTGGCCTCTTCAAATGGAATCCCACACAAAATGAGCCACAATGAAGTTAGAACTCCTTCAAGTCCAATTCCATATTCTCAAGTTGACAGCCACTGGACAGATTCCCACCATGCTCATTCCTCACTTGCAATCCAAAATCGCACTTTGGCTTCAAATCGTAGGATCAATGGTTACAGCTTACCGCAGATGCCAAACAGTGAGTGATCTGAACTGTTTTGCTATTTGTCAAAAATGCTTCTCTTTTAGAGTTTATATTTATTTCAAAGCTGCTTTTCTGTTTTTGGGTCCAGAGAACTATATTGAGATTTCCCTTAGCCTTAGCCACTGCCTGAGGCCACATTGGACTGATAACACAGCACTTGTCAAAGTCAAAATGCTCACAAATATGATACAAAATTTAAATAGGTCATTAAATATATTTGAAAATATAATATTCTCTTGGCATTTGTCAACATGACATTATTTTTTCATCAAATGGAGTTAGAAGCAAGAGTTCCATTAGAAGGCTGTTCTTGTTCCTCCATTTATTAGAAACCAAGTTGAGTGTTGCCATTTAGCATCAAAAAACGTTGAAGAAAGAATCACAGTGAATGTTTGCCATGAGAGGACAATACACAAAGCACATGAAAGAATAATTTCACTTATGTTGTAACAGGCTACCTTTACATATTTAATATCGAGAATTATTTCAGAACAACAGCAGCAAATATGAAACATTGGTGGCATTATAGAATGATGTACTGTACCTCATTGTACATATCCATAGTGAATTAGATTACTGTAATTGGGAACAAAAAGTATAGAATAAATTCTTCCCACTAAAACTCCACGTGCTCCGTTGTCAGATGAGATATTGCATCGTTTCTTTCTAATTGCTCAATTATCATTTGATGGAAATAGAGCATTGTTTTCTCAGATGGATTTCCTATCCCTTCCCGGCCCGACTTCAACCTAAACTCACCACCAAGATCAGAAGCAGAAGCAGTCTCGAGCTTATCGACTTCCTTCCAATATGCACCGGTGACACCAGAACAAGGAAAGAAGTTGGAGAACTACCGGCTTGCCCACACACTGAATTTCTCAGTGACTGAAAACCATCGTGATGAACTCTTACAGAACATTGTGGACTCATCTGCTGCTACCATTTCTACACCGCTTGAAGAAAATAAAACAAATGGAGTTGAGCTGAACCAGACGCCACAGCAGAAACCGCCAAAAAGAAGAAAACATAGGCCAAAAGTAGTTGTGGAAGGGAAACCAAAAAGGTCTCCAAAGCCTACACCTCCAAATGAAAATCCATCAGGGAAAAGGAAGTATGTGAGGAAGAAGGTTCTCAACGCCTCAGTAACTCAACAGGCAGATGTTCTGAATGAGGTTACAGTAAATGCGAATTCTTCAGGGAAAAGGAAGTATGTAAGAAAGAAGGGTCTCAAGGCCTCAGGAGTTCCACAGACAGATGTCATGAATGAGATTACAGTTACTGATGTTGAGTCTGCAGCGAAGTCATGCCGGAGAGTGTTGATTTTTGACTTGGAAAATGAAACAAAAGTTCAAAGCCATGACAAAACTAGCAGTCATCAGATGGAAATGCATCAAGACTGTAGAGGGGCTTATAATTTGGATTCAAATTCTCAAGCCGCAGAGGAGCTCACGAGAATCAATACTGCATCCACAGCATCAGCTGCACAGATTGAGCAGCACAATGGATATATCACAGAGAACCAGCAAGCGAGAACTAAATGTAACTTTACCCACTCCACCAATCAAATGCCCACTGAATGCATATCATTGTCAGAACAGCAAGCACCTATGCGACCACCATCTATGATGAAAGAACATACTTTAAATGTCATTGGGAGGATGATGAACATGAGAAATGCCAATCAATGCCAAAGCAGTGTCAAGACTGGTTACAGTCAGGTGCATCAACACATCCCTGAAGGAGGAAAAAGCCAGATTTCTTTTGAAGCAAATACTTGCACAAATTTTAACCAAACAAGAGCACAGATATTGCACAGTGCCACTCAACTCCTTGCGAAAAATCCTTTCAATTTGGATGAACAAAGAGGATCCAAGAGAGAGTATTGTCATACTACTGAGCAGACGCATCCTCGTCTGAATTTGACGAACCCTTCATTGTTGTGCCAGGAAATGTCCAAGACACATGACTATAACAGTCAAAGCAGCAATCATGACACAGGTGGTTCAGAAACTCACAAGAAAAAGAAGATTGAGAGTAAATTTCATGCAAGCAAACCAAGTACATCTTTTTGCATTGAAGCTGTTAAAGATTGCTCACAAGTTGAAAGAACAGGCACAAATGGTGTTCATTTAAACAGTTCTACATTCCAATTTGATGGTGAATCATCATTTTTTTACTCTGCAAAAGAGAACACCTCCCAGAAGATAAACAGTTTGGACAACGAGCCTGCTGGCAACTGGTATCTCCATTCTATGGCTGCAAAGCCTAATATCCAGAAGCATTATACGTCATCTGAACTGCATTTACGCTCACAGATAGCAGAGAGAATGTCCAGGCAATCAACTCAAGCCGATAATCTCAAATCTCTAGCCTCCAACTGGAACCTGCTGTCATCAAGTCCACCTCAAAAATGCCCTACAACTGATCACATGCGAGAAATTGAAACTTGCCATGCTAGTATGTCAACAACAAAGCAGATTGCAGAACCAACATCCAAACAAGCGCCCAGCAAGGATAAAATACTTATGCAGTCCTCCATGAAAGCAAGAGGTATATTTTCAGAAAGCTTTAGAACACAGAATTTCAAGCAAGCAGTTCCCAAATATTTGATTGTTAATAATAACAGTTGTTTCTCTGGAATTTGGTGCAGGCTCACTGGAAAAAGAGAATTTCCTGCTTTCAATTGATGACATTACATACCGATTGAAATGTCTAAGTATACATCTTGGGAGCAACGAGATAGCTGGGAAAGAGCAAAATGCAATTGTTCTTTACAAAGGGGATGGCACAATTGTTCCATATCAGGACCTTGACCCTACCAAGAAACGCAAGCCACGGCCTAAAGTGGACCTAGACCCAGAGACAACTAGAATTTGGAACATCTTGATGGGGAAGGAAGGAAGTGAAGACACAGAAGCAACAGACAAGGACAAGGAAAAATGGTGGGAAGACGAAAGAAAAGTGTTCCGCGGACGTGTAGACTCATTCATTGCACGCATGCATCTTGTTCAAGGTACCAAAAAATTTCAAATATTTAGAATCGGTGTAGCTTCCAAGTAGGTCTCAGTTGGGTCTACATTTAAAAATATTTTAAATTAGGTCCCAGGGGCCAAAACAGTTGGTATGGCATAGAGTTATAGACTTAGCCTGCTACATGGAATGATGGTTGTCAATAAGATCAAAATACTCAGTTAAGACAAACAAATATGCAACTTTAGGAAAAAAGCAAGATATAGATTGGCCAGCTGTTATGATAATGAAAAAAAGAATAAGATGGAAACTAATACAGCTAGTAACTTATATCCAAGCATCTTAGGATTTCAGGAAGAAGTGAACATAGATAGCAGCATCTAGTGCATGGAATATGACTAAGCAATTCAGGCCAAAAATAAGTCAATACAAACAAACTGGAAAAATTATGTATTTTCCTTGGCCAAATATTAGCTTTAGACCCCAAAGGTCCATTAACCAGTGTGATCTCCATTAATAGGTGATAGCTGGTGTTGGGAAGGATTCTTCTTAATGGCTGCCTACCATATTCCTTGTCGCCGTCCTTTGGTTTGGCTAATACACCTTCAATGCTAACCAGTCTTTCTTTCTACCTTGTTCTCTAGATGTTTTCACTTAAAGGTGTTCAAATTTCCGATTAACCACAATTTTCTACCCTACCCGACCCTATTAAACGGCTAGCCGGAAAAATCGGGTAAGAATGCGGAAGAGTTTTTGGTCTTCCGAATAGGAATGCGAAATAACTATTAATTTCCTTATTCCTACCCTACTCTTTCCGCATTATTTATTTATTTATTTATTTATATATATAAACTAAAAACCCTAATTCCCTAACCATATGGTTTAAACTTAAAATAATTATTATTGTATTTTTGCAACAATTATGATGGATTAATGTTTATACTTTCTTGTGTTTTATTGTAATTGTTGTTGTAATTGTTTTAGGTTTTAGTGTTATTGGTTTATTGTGTTGTTAAATTAGTGCATGTTATTTAATTGAATTATTAAAATGATTCAAAAATTAATAACTACAAAAATGTTCACCCAACTTCCTACCCAATTAATTTAAATAGAAGTCGGGTAGAAATACCACACCTAAACAGGTAGAGTAGGTCAAGAAAAAAAAATTCGCAAAGTATCGGATAAGAATACGAAAGACCATATTTCCTACCTATGGGGTTAGGTGAACACCCCTACTTTCACCAATGCTATCGGGGTCTTAGCTACTCGCTTTTGAACGATCTTCTACCGCCTTCTGAGTTCTAGCCATAGAGTGTCTTTCAGACTGGGTTGTTGTTGTTGCCCTTGTAAGCAATCCTTGTTGGATAGTCTTACCTCATCTCAATGGAGAGTCATGTGTCTTATCTAGACTGCTGGCAGCCTTAGCTAAAGCCACAATAACATTGGGATCAAATGCATTATTCCTTGAACAAAGATGAACAGACACTGTTTGGGACATCAACTAAATATAGACCTAACTTTGACATTACATGCACAAATTGGCTACCCTCATATTCCAAGCTAGCCTAAATGTGTTACCACTGAACCAGACAATATTGTCCTTAGCCTGTTACTAGAATTTTCAAAACAAATAAATGCCAAAAAAATTCCTTCCCAAATCTCCATCTTGACCATTTTACTAAACTAAATTCTAATCCGATCAAAAGTTCTTTAAAAAGAGACAAGCACTTGGCTAGGATACACATCTCTACAATTATTCTGCTTGTGTGCCAATATGAACATAAAGACCAATTTTCTTAGACTTGCCTAGCCTTGTGTACAAGGTTTTATACTAATTTTCAACCTAAAACCAAAATGGTATATTTCACAGGAGACAGAAGATTCTCACAATGGAAAGGATCAGTTGTTGACTCAGTAATAGGAGTGTTTCTCACGCAGAATGTTTCAGACCATCTTTCAAGGTAAGTCAAGATTGTAACAATGTCATAAAGATCAAATGCCCTAGAGATATGGGCGCCAAAGGTTCAAGTGAATCGAGTCACAGAAATAGCCTCTCCACATGCGGAGATAAGGCTGTGTACATCTAACCCTACACAGACTCTACTATGGCAGAAGCATTGTGCACTGGGTCGCCCAACCAATGCCCTAGAGAGTAAAAGTTGAAACCATACAAATTGATTTCTCATAACGATTTTTCACCCTTTGTATGCAGCTCTGCCTTCATGTCTCTTGCAGCCAAATTCCCCCTTCAGTCAACAAGCATCAGCCATACAGGCTACCAAAATGGGATAACTATAGTTGCTGAAGAACCAGAGGTTCAGATACTAAGTCCAGTTGCTAGCTTTAACTATCAAGAAAAAATAAGAAGGCAGCCCATATACAACCAAATCTCTGTGACATCCTGTGAAACATCGGAGCACAGAACAGAAAATCTGGCCTCACAAACAGGAACTAGCTTATTCAATGAGCATCACAGGAGAGCAGATGAAGATGTCATTACATCACAAAATTCTTTTGACTCTTCTATTTTTCAAGCCACTGAAGAAATCAGATCCAGTTCAGGGTCCAACTCAGAAGCTGAAGATCCAACTGGATGCCAGCCCAACAAAAATTGCAGTCCTACTCTAAGTAGTGTTCTGCAGACAGAAGAAAAAGCTGTGTTCCAGGAATTTTTCGGTCATGCATTTGGGAACTCATTATCACATGAGAGGCACCTTCATGGGCATCAGCAATTGGAAATTCCAGAATGTAACATGCAAAATTCAAGAATGGACAGAGAAAATAACCTGAAAGTCTCTTCTCCATCTGCTTATCCCATCAATTCTGAGATTCTCCATATGCAAGAATCTATTGTTCCTTCCACTAATTTTTGGTTGAGCATGATGCTAGAATCAGGAGGACAGGAAGTAGAGCGCTTTGAAGAGTCAGAAGAAGACAGTATATTTTCTTTGCTTTCAGCTAATTCTGGAAATACAATGCCAAAAAGTGAATACCACATGGGAAACAGGATGGGACACATGGAAGAAAGTACAAGTAGACAAAGCGCTCAACAGAATAAAATGCCAACGGTTCAAGCATCAGCAGTGGTTTCAAGTGCATCTCTGAACATGCACCCCATACACCAAGGTGATTTACAATCACGGCCTCATACCAGAAATAATGAACATTCCATTAACAATCATCAAGAAGAGCGGTTCAAGAATTTTTATGTGGAAAGCACATCCATCACAGAACCCACAAGGCCTACTGAAGAACTGGCTAAAAGGAAAACCAGTTCTGAGCAGCAACTTTCTGTCAAGCAGAGGATTTCAGCAGAGTATAAGCAAAAATTCTGGGAGAATAAAGCAGTTGCAACAAATGCAAAAGGGAAAAAATATTCTCCAGGTGATCCAATCAACGGGGAAGGCACCAATATCGCAAATGCAAGAAAGAGAAACACTGAGGGCGAACAGAGAAAAGCATTTGACTGGGATACCTTAAGAAAGCAGGTGCAGTCCAGCAGTAGAAGAAGAGAAAGAAGTAAGGACGCAATGGACTCGCTGGACTATGAGGCAATAAGACGTGCTGATGTTAATGAAATCTCTGATGCTATTAAGGAACGTGGAATGAACAACATGCTAGCAGACCGCATTAAGGTATAAGTCTGAGTTCATATTTATTTTAATCACTTCTAATGACTCACCAATGGGACATTGCTCAAGAAATATAGAAACCCAAAAATTTTGCTAATATTGGTTGCACCATTCTTCAGGATTTTCTTGATCGATTGGTCAAAGACCATGGAAGCATTGACCTAGAATGGCTGAGAGATGTTCCCCCAGATAAAGCAAAGTAAGCTCTGAAGCTAATTATTGTATAGCATCCTTTAAAATGACTAGAAACTTGTAATCATGCACGTGTCTACAGAATTGTGTAATACAAAGGCCATCACACCTAACAGCCATAGATATGACACTTCCATCAGTTTTTTTTTTTTTTTTTTTTTTTGTAAATTCTATTATCTGACTCCCATCAATATTTTCCTGTCCAGGGATTATCTGTTAAGCATACGGGGATTAGGGCTGAAAAGTGTGGAATGTGTGCGGCTCTTAACACTTCATAATCTCGCTTTCCCGGTACAGCTCTTGGAGACTACTCTCTATCCAAAACATTGATGACAATGACAAGAATAATAAGTGGGAACTAGCACTAATTATAAACCTTCCAAATGGAAAATCAAATCTTATACTCAATTTTATTTGTTAGGTTGATACAAATGTTGGGCGGATAGCTGTGAGACTAGGATGGGTCCCTCTCCGACCCCTCCCTGAATCACTCCAATTGCATCTCCTGGAGCTGTAAGTAACATAAGCCAACTGATCAGCACTGAAATTTTTCGCTATACACAAATTCCAATTATGTTTTCATACAGGTACCCAGTGCTTGAGTCAATTCAGAAATATCTTTGGCCCAGACTATGCAAACTGGATCAGCGAACATTGTAATTTATTCACTCATTCCTAGACCCATCTATATCAATTTAAGGCACTTTATATTTTGTATTGACACTGAAGTTAAAAAGGTTGTGTCTACACATACGCCTTGGCATTCACCTACTAATGAACTATCCAACTGTAGGTATGAGCTACACTACCAGATGATTACATTCGGAAAGGTAAGCCATTATATTGAAGATGGAAACAATGTCTGACGAAAAGAAAGAATAGGACTCTTCTAAAGGCCTCATTCTTCAATGATGATGCAGGTTTTTTGTACCAAGAGTAAACCAAATTGCAATGCATGTCCAATGAGGGGAGAGTGCCGACACTTCGCAAGCGCTTTTGCAAGGTTTTGCATTCTGCCCAACAATTATGTGTGCCTAAAAGTGATTGCAACATGAAACTTGGGATCTTGACCCCTAAGTTCAAGCCCTCTAGAAGTTGCAAGTACCAGTAGTTTACTCATATGATCATGCCAGTGTGCTCACAAGACCTCAATTATATTATTTTTAGACTTGCATGCTGCTAGTGCTAAACAACCATCTACCCAAAAGCTTAAAGTGTTGGAGAGGGTGTAACTAGTGCTGAAAAGGGTGTAACTTAAGTATTTATACTTCAATACTCTCCCTCATGTGTAGGCTAAATTTTGAGTCTAGCATATGAAAATCTTTTAATAATTAAGGTGGAAAGAAGATTCGAACACAAGATCTCGTGCTCTAATACAATGTTCACCAATCATCTACTCCAAAAGCTTACATTATTAGAAAGGATCTAAACTAAATATTTATACTTCAACACATGTCAATTCATATATCGTCTGCAGGTCTAAATACCCTGAGATCCAAACTTTTGGAGCATAGACCATACATAATTCAGGCATAAAAGTCCAGTTCTCTAATTTTTCAGTCAAGAGAGATCTTAAAAGCAAAAAAAAAAAAGATAAATAAATAAATAAAGCAATGTTAGCATGAATTGATAAGATGCAGGAAAACTAAAGAAGAGACAAGGTCAATAGGTTAATTGCCTTTGTAATTTAGGGATAGGAGAGAGCAAATCCCTTCTTTAGATGATCTCCTGATTTGTCCTCCCCTGTTCAAGACTATATGCTCATTCAGATATGCTACAAAACATGATAATAGCAATGAACTCTGCTTGGTGCAGTGCAAGGCTTGCCCTCCCAGGGCCAGAAGAGAGAAGTATAGTGAGTTCAACTGCTCCCCTAGCATCGGATAAATACCCTGTAGTGCTCAACCCCATGGCACTTCCTCCAGCAGAAACCAACTTGATTAGAGAGGCAGAGTTCGTGAATGGCAAGTGTGAACCTATTGTTGAGGAACCAAAAACACCAGAACAACCCATAGAAATATCAGAAAGCGACATTGAGGATGCATTCTATGAGGATCCTGACAATATCCCAACAATCAAGCTCAACCTTGAAGAATTCACCCTGAATCTACAGAACTATATGCAGGAGAACATGGAACTCCAAGAAGGCGATATGTCCAAAGCACTAGTTGCTTTGAATCCAGAAGCAGCCTCTATCCCTACACCCAAGCTAAAGAATGTCAGTCGATTGCGAACAGAGCACCAAGTGTAAGTATCCAAAGTTCCATGAATAGCAATATTATAAGAACAACAGATGTTGTCTAATGTCAGTTTTTTTATCAGACACTATTCAACAAATTAACTAGAGTACAATTGATTGGTTAAGCCATTCATAACAATTACAAGGTCTGTACACATATATGCCTCCCAGCACTCTCAGTAAGTAAGGATGAAAACTGAAGAATGACCGGGTTTTTTTTTTGTTATACCTTGCAACTGCTATAAATCAAAACTCAAAAGCATTATAAAAGCAAATATCCTGCATGAGGCACAATAAATATTGTAATCCTGCTGCAGGTATGAGCTTCCAGATTCACACCCTCTCCTAAAAGAGGTAAGTTTTTCATCCTTTTTTCTCAGAAACTTTCTTTGCATGAATGCAACTTAACTTTATCACAATTGGCTTTCCTAATCCTATATTCAGCTGGATAGACGAGAGCCTGATGATCCAAGTCCATACCTTCTTGCAATATGGACACCAGGTAAATGCAAAACAGTACACAAGATGTTACAACTCTGCATACTACAAAAGTTGTCTCAGCATTGGTCCATAACGTGCCATGCAGCATTAGGCTGCAAGGAGCTGTAATATCTGGTTTGGATCTCACTATAACAAAAGGATTGTGCTTAAGCCAGACTACCATTTGATTGATATCCTATAAGTCACATTATAATCAGACTGAAGAATGCTATTTAATGATCTATTGGATCATATAATCTTGTACTCCACTAATCATCTGCGCCCAATTCGGCACCGTTCATACCAGGTGAAACTGCAGATTCAATTCAACCTCCTGAAAATAGGTGTGGGGCCCAAGGACTAGGAAATCTGTGCAGTGAGACAACGTGCTTTTCATGCAATAGCATAAGAGAAGCAAATTCACAGTTTGTCAGAGGGACTGTTCTGGTGAGGAAATCCTAAAGCTTAGATGCATAATCACAATCTTCACATGTAATAGTACCGTTGCTGACTCTAAATGAGTTTGTGTTGCTGATATATATCTCATCACAGATACCATGTAGAACCGCAATGAGAGGGAGTTTTCCACTCAATGGCACATACTTCCAAGTTAATGAGGTAAATCTAAATCTGGCTAAGCATCAGACTTTATCACTTGTCACCACCAGGATAATGATACTGGCACCTAACCAAATAAAGTCTGCATTTCGATGAGAACAAGAGAAAAAAGAATTTAATCCCATGCATTTTGAGGTCATTGTATTATAAAACATGATCTATGCATTTGCAGTTATTTGCGGATCATGAATCTAGCCTTAATCCAATCGACGTTCCAAGAGCTTGGATATGGAACTTGCCAAGAAGGACAGTGTACTTTGGAACCTCTGTAACGACAATTTTCAAAGGTAACCTAGAGACGGTTTTGTCATTAACAACCTGAAGTATTATTTTCTAACTTTGAGAATCAAGTTGAACAATGTCTTAAAATTCGTATTGTTTTCTAGGTCTGTCAACAGAAGGAATCCAATACTGCTTCTGGAGAGGTACAAAACGCTCCCTTATCTGCTTTACTTGTTTTTGCTCTTCTTATTGTTCAATGTTAAAGCTTCATTATATGACGACATACTACTCCACAGAAAAATTAAAAAAAAAAAATCGTGACATACTAAATTCTTCTTGATATAAATGTTAAACAAAAGCACAAAGGTTAAGGAGTTAATTAGATAGATTAGTCATGTAATGGCAAGAGTCTATAACAGCTGTGCAACATCTGTGTCATAATCTCATTAACTCTAACAACTGGTTAACTTAGCAAAATCCTCATATATGGCTGATACTTGTAAGCGAATTGAAAACTGTCCATCAAATAATAAGGGAGATATATAGAGGGCTGAATAGGACTAATGGCAGTTTTCAATTAAATTCTGAGCCAATAAGGTCACTTTTTAACAAATACTCAAATCAAGGGCAAGTTGATTATTTTAGCACATGGCTACTCACATTAGGATGATGAATAAAAATAAGTTCAATTATGAGTAGCTTTATGATCGCCGATTAAATTCTAGGTGAGTTCTGCTACAGTCAAAGCATATACGGTTGTTCTTGCAATGACCTGCTCACTGGGTCGCAGCCAGCCAACTGAAATCCAATTGTAGGTTTTAGTGAACTGGCTGGTTCCAGTTCTGTGAACCCCCTTTTCAGGTCAATCACTGTTTTTGCAACCCAATTTTTCTCAAATTTAATCTTCAGAGTAACAAATTTGTGTGAGTTCCATTATATGCAATTTAACTGATATCAAGTATTATTACACTTTGTTAAGCATTCAAACTCATACCTATATAATGACCCAAAAAAAAAACTCATACCTATAAGTTCATAGACAAGTATTAAATGATAAACAAGTATCCAATGAAGAATAAAGCCATCTCACAATATGCAGTTGTTCAGCCACCTTTAATGTAACCCACGCCCACTGTTTCCACCACCTAGGTGAATGTCACTCAACTAAATGGGATTTTCAAGGACCCCAGCTAACCCTGTGGACAACTACAAGGTCAATCCACTAGCCGACCAAGATAACCCCTCTCAAGACACTACCAGGAATTTCTTGAAGGTTTCGTAGTCTAACTTACAACCTATCCAGTCTCTCAGCTTATACACTTTGTAATAAGCTCACTCAATTCCTTAAAAGCTCCACCTAAAGTATGCCTACCTAACAATAAGTTGAATACCATGTGAGAGGCATATAAAGAGCACAACTAACAAGAATATAAAGAATTACACCTTGCTCAATTGAGTGCAACAACCAAAAATGTTGTATTCAAGGATAACATCTACATTGTTTTTTGACATAAGAATAAAATGGTCAAATGACCTCCAATCACCCTAAGGGGTCCTATTGTGAAAATAGGACAAATGGGACCCTTGACCATAAAAATCATCTGAAAGCACAATATTGCTCCTTATACTAAAAGATGTGGCAGTTGGCTAACGTATATTTTTTTGTAACTGACACGTCTAGTCAACTGTCTGAAGACCAGACTTGCATATTCTTTGCAATTCAACTTGGAACAAACCAGCCTAACCTAGGGACATTTGCACATGCCTGATATGTTGCCTTAACTAACCTAGGCACTACTCCCATTTGGATTGAAATCTGTTGGTTGATGAAGTTTGCCTTGCCATAGCTCGGTAGATTTTTTCCCTGAACTTTGAAGCCACGATAAATCACCCAATGTTCTTGAGGCTCGTACTTGGATTCCAAATGATGTTATCTTCATAAGTCATGAAAATTCCCTGATGCTCTCCTAGACCTAACATAATACAGTGAGTCCCATGGCCATAAAAAGAACAATCGCATGACATCCTTGAAGAATAATGCTTACAAATTCTAATTAGAGTTTACCTTGTTAAGAGATGCCATTGAAAGCACTTATAACCAATATTTGAGAAGGTATTATTATTTTTTTCTGCCTGATGTTGTTTGCCACACATTTTGCAGGATTTGTTTGTGTGAGGGGATTTGACCGGAAAACAAGAGCACCACGACCTCTCATGGCCAGATTGCATTTTCCCGCTAGTAAGTTGGCAAGGTTAAAAAATGAAGAGAAATAAAAGGTGGCCAAGATGCAAAGAGGGTTACCAATTTAAGGTACTAACCAAGATTTGTCCCTTCAAAGAAGAGAGAAGACAGCTGAGTAGGAAAACAAGATGGATGACTAACAAATTCTTGCACATTCTATTGCTCCTCCTCTAACATGAGGTGCATTTCAGATGTAATTCAGGCAGCAGAAAGAAATTTTCAAGTTAATTGGTGATATCCACCAATGAGTGGGCATTAGGCTGTAGATGATTAAAATTATAATTTTTTTTTCCAATTCATGCTCAAGAAATGAGCCATTTTTCAGATGTTAGCCAGTGTTAGAGAAACAGACAGAGGTCTCTTGAGATATAGTTAATACACAATCCCCCTACATTTGTGGAGTAGTTGCAAAAAGGCAGAAATTACATGAGTTTCTTCAAAGCAATGTTCCTCAACGTTTCTTCTGTTATTATTGACAGTGGAAAGCATCTATGTCCACCTAAATATAAATCATAAATATTCCAAAAATCAACTCTAGAGCTATCTTACAAGTATGATTGACGAATCATGACCACGATGGTTTCTAGGAGAAAAAAAATAAAAAGTTTTTAGGTAAAGTGCCCACCCTAGACAAAATTTTTTGCTCCGCCCCTGCTCTAAGCCATAGTTCATGCCTTCTGTCAGCAAACAATGTGTTATGTGCACAACAAAGACTATACGACATTTTTTGACATGACACGAATATTATATAATATATAGACATTTCATGTACTATCTACAGTTGCTTAAGAAGTTCAATCAATTTTTCCTTCTCAATCTTAAAACAAACTTCAATAGACCCTATTATCAGCCCCGTGACCACAGTATCCTAATTCTACCACCTTTACATCCTTTTTGGGCAACCTAAGCCTTGAGATACTGAAAAAAATACATTCCCCGTGGAGCAGGATAAATAAAACTCATTCCTCAATACAGGGATCTAGAAAAAGAAGGTTAAATTTCCAATAACAACTAATTACCCAAAACCAAAAAACTTAAAAGAGAAGAATCAATCCCGAATAACACAATTACAGGAGAAACTTTTCTCCTACAAGTACATACGTTACCATAAATCATATCCATTTCAAACTTCTAATAGTGGGGTGATGCTCCTTAAACTAAACTAGATACTGAATAAAATCATAAAGCACACCAAGTTGATTCATTTTTGTTAAAGTTGTAACTGGTTTCCAATTGGCATTTTCTTGGGGAATCTAAAGTAAACTCTTTTGAATTTACAATAATTGGTAGAAAGATTTCAGGTGTGATTCTAATGAAGAATCTATCAACTCCAACATATAGACAAATGGATGATGCTGCATGCCCATTTGTGAAATATGTATGGTTTTATTCTACAGGTTCAAAAGAAATGAATAAGTCAATTGAATTGCAAAAAGGCCCGAACAATGGTAGGGTGGATGGAGATGTTCCACAGCAAAATTAAATGTGGTAACTATGAGCATATGCTAATAACATAGGTATCGTTACAAGAATACAATAGGGAAAAGTCTTGCTACAACATAGCATTCTAGTGTGCTAGTCTACGTGGATGATGTTTATGCTAACAACCATGTGGTTGTAAAGCCAAAATGCAATGACAATGACAAAGAAACTGACTCCTGACTCCTGTCCTATTTTCTTCTCTGTGGGTCATAATGCATCTAGATATGAATGAACAAGACTGAATTCTAGAAGCTTGTAGTACACGTATGAATTCCTATGTACCATCCTTGATATAAAGGGGAGTTCCTGTTAAAAAATGAACTATATCTGGTTTACACTACCAAATTCATTAGGACACAAAAACAACTAACAACAAAGCAAATATAAAATAGGATATGACAAATGTTATGAGAATCATTAGCTTTTTGTCACTTCCCGCCTTCTAGAAGTTTTCAAAGAACCATATAATGGGGCTCCTTATTTTTAGTCTCACTTAAACAAACATTCTACAGAATAGTGGAGAGATAAGGAGGAGCCTAAAAAGCCTAGAACATTCTAGTGTATAGTACATACTTACATACACTTGGAAACATCCTAGGCCAAATGCCTACAAATAGAAATGAATTCTCAATTGCAACCACCAAGTCTCATGTTGTAATTTTTCTTAGGCAACAGACTACTATTTCTAATTTCAGAAAGCAAAAATTCTTTGACCAATTCCAATTTTGTAAAAAAAAGCACCCTTGTAATAATTTTTAAGTTTAGCTAAAACCATAACGCAATAAAATTAGTTATATTAATACAGAACACACGAATGTTTTTATAAACTAACGATTCATTATTTTGCACGTTGATCCATGTTTTTCTAATAAAACATCACCAACAATATTGACAACATAAACATAATCTAGAAGCCTTCAAAATCTACACATGAAAATTCAAAATATTTGTTTTCACTCTCACTTTTGTCTTTATTCGTAATTCTTAAAATCAAATTTAAACTTTAGTTAATGAATCAAGAATTTATAGATTTTCTAAACGACATTCCAAGTGTCGTATAAGAATATATCATCCCTCTAGTCTCTTGTAACACATTACAAATTGTCTTCATATATGTTTCTTATTTATACTAATGACGAATAAAACAAAAAACTACAAGCAAAATACAAAGATATCCCATAAAACCTTTAAAAAAATAACTTAAAATTTTTCATGAAAAGATTTAAAGATATTTTTTAATCGAGTCATAATTACCAACCTACATACCAGTGTTATGAAAAGCGCGCCTAGGCGCTCGCCTAGGCGAGAAGCGAGGCGAGGCGAGACTTGCTCGCCTGGAGGAACCCAGGCGAAGCGAACCTGAGCGAGGCGAGAAAAAAGCGAGGAAAAGCGAAAAAGCGAAGAAGCGAAAAAAGCGAAGAAGCGATCGCTTTTGTTATGCGAGGCGAATTTTTAATTTAGACCGTAGGATTGGGCGATTGCAAAAAAAATTTTAAGATGTTAATGTACCGAATTATTCCCTTATCCTATAAATAAAACTCCTAACCTAATTTTGTTAAATTTTTTACAGATACCTTCAGTCGGTGCTGCCTGCTACACGATCGATCGGTGCTGCCTGCTACACGATCGATCGGTGCTGCTCTCCCCTGCTTCAATCGGTGCTGCCTGCTACACGATCGATCGGTGCTGCTCTCCCCTGCTTCAATCGGTGCTGCCTGCTACACGATCGATCGGTGCTGCCTGCTACACGATCGATCGGTGCTGCTCTCCCCTGCTTCAATCGCTGCTGCTTCGATCAGTGCTGCTCTCCACTGCTACACGATCGATCGGTGCTCCTCTCCACTGCTACACGACGGATTTGGTGCTGCTCTCCACTGCTGCTCTCCACTGCTACACGATCGGTACTGTTCTCCAGTGCTACACTCCAAGGCTTCGAGTTTTCGCTACTTGTACACCATTGTTGTTGCTGGACTGAGGGTTTGGAGGGCTGGTCTGTGGAGGTTAGTCTCTTCTTCTTCTCTCTTCAATTTTTTTTTCTTCTGTGTTCTGCTCCTTCACCGATTCTGGTTTTTTTTTTTTTTTTTTTTTTTTTTTCTTGATCTGATTCTACCTCATCCTGCTCTGATTCTACCCTATTTTGCTCCGATTGTGCTTCTTTTTTTTTTTCATTATGCGTCTGTTTTTTTTTTTTTTTTGCTTTTTCCTTATGTTGCTGTCGAAACTCCATTCTAAGGAGTTGCTGGAATGCTATTATTCGTAGTTGTCCGTATGTTACATACCGATATGTACCTAGTTTTGTTATTGTTGCTAGATAAACAAGACTTATTGTAATGCAGCTATTTGGTTGGTAACACCTCTCTTCAATGGATAGCTCTGTGGCACTGGAATTTTTTTTTAAATCAGAAGTTATTTTCATAGGTCAAATTATAACTTTTAAAAGTGAAGTTGCAACTGAATGGAGTTAATCACGATCGATCATGAAATGTTGTGATCGGTCATTAATACTTCTAAAAGACGTAACTTTTGTGATTGATCATAATATTTTGACATCGATTATGTCTTTTACAGTCGTAATTTACACCCAAAAAATTATAACTTAATCATAAAAAGTTGTAATATTCGGTCGTAGTCTTCCTGTCTCTTCAATAATGAGATAGTCACCATGCATTGCTTGAAATATTATTCACACAGATATATGTGAACTTCCAGCACTACAACATGCTAATTGATGTCTTTGTATAACCAATCTTTGCTCTCATTTATGGCAAGATTTTAAAGGCCTCTTGTGACTTAACAAACAAATCATGCATCTTATTGGTAATAATATGGTCGGAGACTGCATAAGAATTATACAAACAAATGAAAATGCAAGACTTAATGCATTCTGCTTCTGTCCAGTCAATATGAAATTGCTCCTGTGCTGCTTCAATTTTTTTTTTCCTCAGTCGTCTGTTTTTTTTTTTGTTGTTGCATTCTACTGCTGTCTTGATTCTGCTTCTTTTGTTGTCCTGTCCTGTCAATATAAAATTGTTTACAACTGATATAAAATGTGATTCAGTACATGTGAATGTGTTTTGTTCCTTTGATTGTAGTGTGATAGTGTTATTCATAAATGGCATCGTCGTCCGAAGGGAACAAAAAAGATCCGGCATGGAAATATGCACACTTGGTAAATCCTCAAAACACAAACAAGTTCAAATGCAATTTTTGTGGAAAAGAGTCAAATGGAGGTGTCTATCGGGTCAAGCAACACCTAGCAGGGAACTCTACGAGTGTTATTACTTGTCCAAAATGCCCTGCTCATGTTAGGGAGGAGATTAGAGAATACATGGCTAAAAAAAAGGAAGAGAAGAATCTAATGAACATGGTTTCCGACTTTGATGAGATGCCTAATGACTTGGAGGAGGATGAAGATGATATTGTAGAGATTGTTGCGAATCGTAAAAGATCCATGACTAGTTCTAGTCAAGGTTCTACACAAGCCACATCGAGACCAAAAAATCCAAGACAAAAAGGGCCTATGGATGTATACTTCACCCCTGATCCGACTGTTGTGGTGCAAAATCGAAAGACCAAGGGGAGACAAACGAATATTGATGCCAGCGATCCTTTTAGAAAAGAAATGAGAGAAAGAGCCATCACAACATTTGCCCGATGGATGTATGACACGGGAATTCCCTTTAATGTTGTGAACTATGAAAGTTTTGCAGCAATGGTTGAAACTTTTGGACAATATGGTCCTGGTTTGAAACCCCCTTCTTACCATGAGGTTCGGGTCCCATTGCTCAACAAAGAAGTAAGGCATATAAAGTCATTGATGAAAGATCACCAAGAGGATTGGGCAAAATATGGATGTTCCATAATGGCCGATGGATGGACTGACAAGAGAGGGAGAACCTTGATTAATTTCTTAGTGAATTGTCCAAAAGGGACCATGTTCTTTGAATCTGTTGATGCTTCTGCATACTCAAAGGATGGGCAAAAAATGTTTGAATTGCTTGATAATTTTGTAGAGCGTATTGGTGAAGCTAATGTGATTCAAATTGTCACTGATAATGCGGCAGCAAATGTGTTAGCAGGTATGAGCTTCTTGAAAAAAAAAAAAAAGATAACTACTTGTTATATTGAATTTTTTTTATGCACACTAGTTGCTAAAAAAATCTTTATTTAATAGGTAAGTTTTTGGAGGCAAAACGACCAAATCTATATTGGACGCCATGTGCTGCCCACTGCTTGGACTTGGTATTGGAAGATATCTTCAAATTGCCAAACTTCAAGAGAACATTTGAAAGAGGAATAGCATTACACGGTTATATTTATAACCGTCCAACTCTGTTGAATATGATGAGACGATTTACCCAGTCAAGGGAGTTGATTAAGCCTGCAAAAACTAGATTTGCTACGGCTTTTCTTACGCTAACAAGGATCAACCAACAAAAAGGTAACTTGAGAAAAATGTTCACTTCAGAGGAATGGACTACAAGCAAATGGGCAAAAGAACAACAAGGCAAAAGGACAGCACAAATCATTTTAATGCCTTCATTTTGGAGTAATGTTGTCTACTCTCTTAAGCTTACTGGCCCTCTTGTCCGTGTGCTTCGATTGGTTGATGGTGAGAAAAAGCCTCCCATGGGGTACATTTATGAAGCTATGGACCGGGCTAAAGAAGCGATTGCTAATTCTTTTAATGGCAATGAAGAGAAGTACAAACACATATTTGAAATCATTGACCGAAGGTGGGAAGTTCAATTGCATCGGCCTTTGCATGCAGCTGGGTATTTTTTGAACCCAGAGTTTTTCTATTCCAATCCAGATGTTGACAAAGATCAAGAAGTCATGAATGGCCTATATAAATGTTTGGAAAAGTTGGTCTCAAATCCTGCGATACAAGATAAAATTGGTCAAGAGTTGAGTATTTACATGAAAGGTGAAAACCTCTTTAAGTTGCCCATGGCGGTTAGACAAAGAACAACTAGGGCACCAGGTAATCTATGTTATCCCACAAGCTTATTTCATTATCATTGCTTAAATATGTTAGTTAATTAATTGTTATTCATTATTCACAGCTGATTGGTGGAGTGCATATGGGTCTGCAACTCCAAATTTGCAAACCTTTGCAAAAAAAGTTTTAAACCTTACTTGTAGTGCATCCGGTTGTGAGCGAAATTGGAGTGTGTTTGAGCATGTAAGTATCATCCTCAAACCTCTTCAATTACATTTTTTTTTAATCTTATTATAAATTTTAATGTATTGTTAATAAATTATTGCAGATACACACCAAAAAAAGAAATAGACTAGCTCAATCCCGTCTCAATGATTTGGTGTTTGTTAAGTATAATAGAGCTTTGAGGCGCCGATATGATTCTCGTGACACAATTGATCCAATATCTTTGAAGGATATTGATGATAGCAATGAGTGGTTGATTGGGAGAATGGATGCAGACACAGATGAAGATAATGAGCTTGTGTTTGGTGATGATACTTTGACTTGGGGCGAAGTCGCTCGAGCTTCTGCAGTTACGGAAAGTAGCCAACGGACTAGATCAATACCATCTACTAGGGTAACACCAAGGTTTACAAGATCGACGACTGGACTCACAGATGAGGAAGACATAATTTCAGATGAGGCAGAGGAGGAGGATACTGAGGGATATGAATCTAAGGATAATGAAGAAGATGATTTCTTTAGTGATGAGGATTGATTTCTAAGTCCTTGAGATATTTTCTTTAGTTGCTTGAATTATGTGTCTTATGTTTTTAAATATTAGGATTTGGGATATTATTAGTATTTGTATGAATTTAAATGTTTAAACTATGACTGTTATTAAGATTTGCAATATTATTAGTGTTTATTTTAATTTAAATTTTTATGGTTTTACTTTAAATGTTTATGGTTTTACTTGTATTTAAATATTTAGTATATATAAAATTAAAACTTTGATGTGTAAAAGTAATTACACTAAAATATTTATTTATTTTTTTAACTGCTCGCTTCGCTTTGGTAAATCGTTTCGCTTCGCTTCTCGCTTCTCGCCTAGGCGTTAAGAGCCTTGGTCGCTTCGGTTCGCTTAACGCCTTAAATAACACTGCTACATACATTGAGACGCATCGGGTAGTTGATTCACATCTGTAGACAAACTGAATATCATGACATATGTATAATTACAAAAATCAATTCATGGTTGAATTGCTGACAGCACGGAATGTGCAAAAGACGATGGTAAAGAATGAGAGAGGCAATTACTTGAGGAAAACATGGGGTGGAAGATGATACTACTCAAAAATGTCAGAGCACCACCATACATACACATGCAGTTACCGTTAAAGGAACTTTGATCCAATTCAAGAATTTGGTTCTACAAGTTTAATTGTTAATAGTTAAGAATAATTCATGTTTGTCTTAGACACGTGAAGACAATGAATGCTTCATGGACACTCTAACACACGTATTCAATGCCGCTTTTGGTCAAGTCCATCTAAGGTATTAAAAATTTAACTCCTTTCACACTTTTGACACTTCTTGGACTGTCATTCGTATGTAATAATTAACAAGAATAAAAAGTTGGGATATGATTTTCTCTTAGGATGAACAGAAATAAAATTTGAATCAAAGATCTGTACAAGATTATTAACAAATTTCTACTGTTTCTAAAAGGAATAGTATAAACACGTGGAGGTTTACCAAGAAATGGAGCCATGAGGAGAAGATTGAGTGTAATCATGCATACTCACTAAGCTTTATTCAAATTTCATGTATTAGAATTGATTGTTTTGATTTACAAGTTAACAAATTTCATGTCACAACAGTAGGTGTAAGCTTTACTTTACATTTCAAATAGTAATAATGGTTGTTTTTATATAAATTCATCCATAATAATAAAGATATCCATATACACACTCACCCATTTATTTCTTCTCATCCATGTCCTACTATATTAGGTTTTTTTTGTCTCACCAACCTAGCCAAATTCGTAGTTCAGATTTTAGTAGAGATTCTTCCTAATCAAAAGAGGATATAACTCTTCCTTACTCGAAGAGGATAGAGCAAAATCAGTAGACCAACTTGAATAATGAAATTTTTATAATTTACATAGTATATTATGATGGCATGGGCTCTTTATGTGCCATTTATTAGAAAGCTTTTGCTTGCTTCGTTTTACTATACAAAGAAATTTCCATTGAGAGCAACCTAAAGGAATAATCTAAACTGGATTTGTGCAATGATGCTGACTTGTTTGAGTTAAACTCTTCGAATTCTTAGAGAATCGACTAAAAATTTCTTAGAGAATTGATTTAAAGTTTCTTGTAAAGTTGTACTCATTCTTATTATATCGTTATACCACATCTATATCCATGAATCATAGCTCTTGCAAATATTGTAAGCAAACTACTTTAAAAAATCCACAAGAGATGAACCAGCTTTAATGGGATCAAAAGACTTATACACGTCGAGGTTTCAACTTCAGTGTTATTGAGACTTCTACAACAATCAAATGATTTTCATGAGTCAATTAAACAAATTAAACATGTCTTCACCAAAATATAGATCTATTATAAATGCTATGGGTGCTAAAGGTAAGTTTAGTACCATGACTTCTTCTTTAAGTCACTTCCCTCCCATGTACAAACCATGTTTTCATCTAAACAAAGTGGATAATAAAACTTAAAAGGTCACACCCATTGCAAAAAAACTCCCGCCTATAACAAAATCTGACAGAGGTAAGTGGTGGCAGCCTAACTAATTTCAGGGCTTGAACTAATGACTCATTGTTTGTGAGAATAAGTACTTACCAATCGCCATCACTCAAGTTCCGACCTTTAGCCCAAGTTGCTAAAGGTGGAGCATAAAAGTTACTGTGCTTCCCAAACAAAGCATATTAATAGTGACCATCTTTCATAGAAACAAAAATTGTAAATGTCGGTCATACTCCATAATTTTTTATCCCACTCCTTGATATGGGTTCTTAGCCCCATTTTCAAAGGCTTAAGAGAATATGCATTTTCAAGCCATAAAAAAGTAGTAGCTACAAAATCCATCACAACCTTTAGCCTATGCTCCTCGACTAAAGCTAATAGTTTCTCAACCGGAAGACTTAATCACAACCATCATATATTTGATCAGAACACAAAAGCACTAATTTCGAATCATACAACACAAAAATATATATATATATTGGACTGATCAGCATAAACCCTTTTTCGGAATGCTCAATTTATCCAAGATTTTCATCATTAGGCACTCAAATAAAGCATAGAATTTTTTGCCCTTTTATCTAATAATCCAAAAAAAAATCATAAACATAAGTTAAAGATTTATTGTTGTTTTCTATTTTATTCTCAGTTATCTCAACTTCACTGAGAAAAAAAATAAAAAAAGAACAGTGGAATTAAAAGACGAAATAACTGGGATTTAAGATTGACAGATCAAAAGAACTGAGATTGAAAGATGCTTACCGGTTTTACATTGATCGAGTCCATGGAGAGTAAAAGTCTAAGCTTGTACATCTACTTCCAGATCAAGATCGAGATCGAGAGAGAGAGAGAGGGCATGGTGCTCTCTTTTTGCCGCCTTATATTTTGATTTTTGCCGCCCTGTCGCTCTCTCTCTCTCTCTCTCTCTCTCTCTTCTCTTGTTTTAATTCCGAGAGAGAGAGAAGGGGAGCGAAGAACTAAATTTACAATCGTATGCCTCTAGAGATCGAAACGTGGTAGGAATGCTAAATAATGGTAAACTAATCTGATCCATATAAATCATTGAATTTTAAGATTAAGTAAATAAACATTTATATAAATTACATGAAAGACCATCAATCATATGTTTTAAGTAAGACTCTCATCCGAAAAAATGGTTTAAAAATTAATAACGTTGCATATTTTAAGTTGTTAAAAATAGCATTGTTTGCATTACTCTTAATAAGACTGACTTTTAAGAAAAGAGTTGTTTTTTCACATCCCGTCATTCTTGACCTTAGCTAAGAATGGAATAATGGATATCATTTGCTTAAAAAAAATGAGTTTTTGACTTTTTGTTGTCTCCCATACCTTTTTGAGGGTATGGAGCCGCCTTAAAAGAAAAACGTCACACAACATGTAATGTAACTACTTCGCAATATATAAAAAATAATTTGACAAATAAACAACAAATTTAGAGTTCTATACATTTATATTTTTATTAAAAGGCACCCAACAGACTTATATATTTTGTTCTTATAACAAAGTTTGATTCACGCGTCACAAATTTTTGATGCCTAAAATTGATGAAATGGGTTGATAGATGTGATTTTAAAAGTCTAAGTAATAAATTGATGTAATTAAAAATTCATTTGGCCTTTGAATTGGGTCAAAGTATAAAAGCAATTTATGATATCTAACCTAAGGGAAAAAGACAAGAAGTATACATTATTCATTTGTAGATTTAAATTCATTCCGATACTAAATATGATCAGTTTTCTATTTGGTAGATTATATACCATAAATTCAAACGATGTTCAATATATTCAAGTCAGCACGATTAATATATAAAGTATAATCCAGAATTAATAAAATTGGGTGTCATAACACATCTCATAATTTATAACCTCGTGAGCCAACAATCTCAAATTCGCAATGCTACTTCAAATAGCAAAGTTAGTAAGATTTGACCCTCTTGTCACATGTTCCATTTTTTTTTTAGCAGAAAATATGCATATTTCATTAATTTTTTATTTTTTTTGGTAGAATGATTGTAATATGATAAAAGTTAATCCTTCAATTCACATGGTGGGTTTGAGACCCAGTTCAAAGGTAAGGAACTAGTTAAACTAGCCTTCAATTCTGGATGAGCTATTTTGTTTGTAGTTCGAGATTGGTATGAGAAGGTTAAGGTTAGAGTGCTTGCAATTGCTTTGATATCAACGAGAAATGTTTTTATCTCCAATGGCAGAACATCCTCTTATGTGCACGTAGATCAGAGCTTTGCAGCCATTTTTTGTGATTGTATTGTTTAGTTGAGATTTGATGCCATTAAAAAAACTTTGCAGACTGTACCAACTTACAGAGCAGAGGTTTGATATATGTGGAATATGTTTGGCTTTTCCATCTGTCAAGGTCCCATCCTTTAAAAGAACCACTCCACAAGATCATTCATTGTTGAGCTTAACTTGATTTGGAGGAGAAAGGTCGTCATGTAGTATGAGTAGCAATTTGTAGTGTTGTGGGACAATGGGTGCTCTCATGGAGCAACTCAACTAAATTATATTAATTCCAATCAAACTAAGTTATTTGCATAGTTGCAATGGGGTTAAGAAACATAGCTTCATTTCTCATTTTCCAAATAGACCAACCTATAAGTTCAACCTTACCAAGCAGTTCAATTGCTCGATGGAGGTTTGCACTGGCTTCAATTGCTTAACTGAGATGAAGTTTGTAAGTCCACACCAAGTCATAGATCCGTTTCAAACAATACTATTTAGGTCTAGATGCAACCAAAAAGCATGAGTTCTATGGATTCAATATGAGTTTCACAAATTTTTCAAAGAGAAGATGATGCATACTTTTTGCCGAATAAATTTTATTGGGCTGCGAGAGCATTAGAGCAAGGGATTTGGATCTCCTCGATTATCCCTTCCCTTTAATTTCCTTTAATATAGTGTTAGATAAGTAACATATATAAAATTTTGAATTTCAATGAATAAGATTTTTTCCTTGTGATAAAATTCCTTAAGAATAGTTAACACTCTACCAACAACAAAATGAATGAAGAAACATTTTATCTATTAAAATTCAGAATTTTACACATGTTACTTATATAGCACTGTATTGAGGGGAATTGAAGGGAAGGGGTAATAGAGGGGATCCGAATCCTAGAGCAAGCTCTACACCTAAAGTGTTTTACCTTAGGAGGTGACCTTGATTTCCAAGTTGTACACCACAAATTGGGGTGAGTTTAGAAGGATGAACTGCAATGCATTTGTTGTTAAGACTATTGTTTGTGGTATTCCAAATATAGTAAAATCATTTATTAAAATTTTTGATATCAAACATCTAATGTAAAATAAAACAGTAACAGTCAAATACGTAACAATTACAATAGTATATACGAAACAGTAACAAATACGAACAAAACAGTAACACAATAAATGTTTAAACAATATAAAAACTGACTCGTTTGCAGAGCAAGAACTGCTATTGAACTTTAAGTAGATCAAGACTAATGTTTAACACTATATTCTTAAAATAGATTTTGCCCCTACACATAGTGCTTGTGAAAATCAAAGTGTCTGCCTCCTATGATATAATAATTTTCACGTGAATAGAAGCAGCACTCCAATCTATTCGTCCAGCGAACAAAAAATTATGTTGTGTACTCTCCAAATATAGACAGTTTTAATGCCAAAAATATAATATACTAATGCCAACCTTGTTTTCGAAAATGATTGATGTAGAATGATAATGAATCTGGGTTTAAATAGACAAGCTAGTGACTGTTCCGGACAGTCACCAATGGAAAAGACACAACTCAGTGGACATATTGTAGCTAAAAGACACCAACATGTAATTGTTCTGAATAAAAAGACACTATTCAAAATTCAAATCCAAACCAGTGTGTGAATTCAAATCCAAATGCATATCGAAATTAAATTCCGATTAAGAAATTCATGCTCAATTTATTAAATGAATTTTCTCCAAAAAGATGGGTTTGGTTTAAACCGAGCCCGGCTGGGTCAGGTCGTGGCGAGACGTGCGTGTGGTTGAACCAAAGGCATATAGGCACTCGCTCGCTCATAAATTTCATATGATTGGTGTCAAATTTCATATTGCACAACCTCTATTTTCACATTTCAAGAGGGTCACTTTAGAGCTTATTTTCTCATTCATTTCTTACTCAATTTAAACAAGTAAATATATTACGTTATTCTTCTCACAGAGTAGAATACGAACCTACGAAAGTTTATTCGAAACAACGAACGAGTCCCACTTTAATTTAAACTCAAAGTCGACAAAAAAATCAGTTTTTACACTTAAAAATTGTTTGGTCCAACAGAGACTACTTCTCAGCTTGAGCTAAGAATAATCCAAATTTAACCATGAGGTAACTCTTCCAATGAGGTTGTCAAATTCTCTTATCCTCCCCTGTTATCTTGGCGATTATGATAGATTTGATAGCCTTCAATCCTTTTTGTTAGTAACCAATTGTTTTAGAAGGGTTTCATTCCACTCATGGGATTTTTATGGATTACATCCCTAACTTGTACAATGTCGCAATGTGAGGGCTTAGGCAATAAGATTAAGAGATCAGATAATTAGGAATCTGCTTATCTTTTCATAACTTAATTTTTTCCTTTTGCTCACCTGCCATATTAGGCCCTTCGGGAGTAGTTTTCTTCCTAATAGCAGGCTATTCCACAGTCAAGATGGTTTTGTACCTTTCTTGGCTTCCATGAATTCAATATTGGGAAACTATGCCAAAATTTAATAGTTAGGAGGGAATGGTTGAAACATTGAACTCATTCCACCCAAAGCTTTAAGGAAGTGTCATATCACCCCATTTTATCCAGTGAATCCCATTGGATTCATTGTTTTTCCCCTATCAGAAATGCATCACATAAGAGGTAATTTTATCACACAATTTTTGGGGAAAAGCCAATCAGGACATAAAATAATTTGGCATTGCTTAGACTACTACTTTGGTCAATATTTCATTTTTTTGCGTGAGATAGAAATAAGTCCTTACATCATTGAAGTTTTTTTTGTTTTAATGATCTTTTCCATGAGATAATTAAAAGTTTCGGATTTCAAACGCCCCCAAAAGGAAGGTATACCAAGGTATTTAGCATTATTAGGCAAAGCAGCAATACCCAAAAGTTGACACATATAGTTCCTTGTAGCAGTTGGTGTATTACTTATTAAGAAAACTCTAAACTTATGAAGGTTAATGAGTTGGTTAGAGGCTTCACAATATCTCTAGAGGGTGTTCATAAATTGTTGTGCATCTCGTTTATCAGCCTTGAAAAAGAAAATAGAATCACCAGTGAAAAATAAGTGGGCTTAAATTGGGCTTCAATGGTGTACTTCCATCCTTGAATTTTGCCTTCATGTACATCCCTTCGAATTAATTTGGGCAAGGCATCCGCTACAAGTAGAAATAGGTAAGAAAAGATCGGGTACCCTTATGTAACCCTTGTTGAGGGCTAAACTCGTACCTTACTTCCCCATTTATTAGAACTTTGAATTGGACAATGGGAATACATTGCGATATTAGATTGATCCAATCATAGTGAAACCCTAGTTTTCTCATTACCTCTTTTAGAAAAATCCCATTCAACTTGATCGTAGCCTAGCTGAGGTTAAGCTTGATCGCCATATATGTCCCTTTACATCTCTTGTTGATTTTCATTGCATGAAAAGCCTCATTTGGCACCAGAATGTTATCCTTGATTTGGCAATAGAGGACGAAGACTTCTTAGTTTGGAGTCAAGATGGTTGAGAATCAGTTTGAGTCTATTGGCTAGGACTTTGGATATAATTTTGTAGAGAAAGTTACAGAGAGAGATGAGCGAAATTGTGATAAGGATTCAGAGGATGCTTCATTTGATATCAACAGAACATTAGTTTTATTAACTTCTGGAGGCATAGGACCTTCGATGAATAATTTTTGGACTACCTTACATACCTCTGATCCAAGGATGTACCAATGCTTTTTGTAAAAGATTCCATGAAAACCATCTGTGCCTAGGAATTTTAAGGCTCCCAATTGTATTGTGGCTCGACAAATTTCTTCATCAATGAGAAATCTTAGTAGAACTGCATTCATATCCTTTATTACCAAACATGGAATGACTTTCTTAATAGTATTAATGTCACTTTATCCTGAGGTTTTGGAGAGTAATTGAAAGAACTAATGGATGTGTGTGTTTATCATCTCTTCATCTTCAATCTAGTTCCCAACTTTAGAATGAAGTCGCAACACTTAGTTTCTTTGGTGCCTTTGTATAGTAGTGAGGTGAAATTTTTTGATATTTTGGTCCCCTGGTTTTAACCAATTAATTTAAGAATTTTGCAGCCATTATAATTATTCCTTGCACCGTATTATATCAATTTGAGCTTGAAGTTATCTTTCCTTTGCAAGATTATAGGAAATAGGTTCTCCCATTTGGACATTAACTAATACAATGTTTAGCTTCAACCAATAGCTCCATTTCACTACCAAAATTCTCTTTACTCCATGTTTCAAGCATGACCTTGCAATCCTCCAATTTCCTGTGAAGAGAACTCATCTCAGGTATGAGTCCATTGCATTCCAACTTTGCTTGGAAATCTTGTTATATTTACTGATTCCATCCACATGATCTCAAATTCATAATGATAAAATATTCTTTTTGTTTGACCTCAAAATTAATGATAATAGGACGATGATCCAAGCCTATTATGGGTTCATGAAAAACTTGAGCGTAGGGGAATGATTGCCTCAATTCTTAGTTACTCATAACTCAATCAATCATTTCATGCATCATATTTGTAATTAGCTAGTTTTATGGAGTTCAATATAAATCTCAATCTATTTCATAGTCATGATGTTATCAAGTTTAAGATCCAAAAACGTCATTAAAAGAATGAGATCAAGCGTCAAAGTTACATAATTCAAACTCCATATGCACCTTCATGCTTAGGACAAAGATAATGACCTAGACACTTAAGATGAACCTTTAGTTATTTATTACTTAGGTTGATTAGGATGAAAATGAAATTGGAAGCTATTTGATTATGACTCCTAGGTGATTTTAAAAGAAAACTTTTTCTTTATGAATTTTGAAAATATAGTTTGAATCACAATTGGACCTCTCTTTGAAAAACACTTATTAATGTTCAAAAGGATAAGTTTTTGTATGATTTTAGGCTTAAAAACTCGTAAGGACCGATCTATGCTTGTTTGTCTTCACTAGAGCGGTCTCTTGATGATTTAGAAAAAAAAAATAGAAAAGGTAACGGAAGGCAACACAGGGCTTGCTCTGTGAGCGCGCTCGAATGGTCTCTATGGTCGCTTGAGCGGTGCACATAATCGCTCGAGGTGTGCTTACCTTAGTTGTGTCTGAAATATTATTTTCAGTCCAACGACAATCACCCTATGACAATCCTCCCACAGATTGAGCGGTCATTCATGAATCTAAGTTTTCTTATTTAGTAAGACTACCATTATTCTGGACCTATAAATAGGGAGAAACTTTCTCACACATAGGTTAAGCCTCTTGTGAGATTTTTAAGAAAGAAAACTATATTTCTACCTTGAAAGCTTCCACCACAACCTAGATCTTTATCCCAAAAGGCAACCTTTTGAGATTCTACCCAACATTACAAATTAGAGTTGAAGATCTTGATGGTTTCATAAACCCATTGGTGTATGCATATAGAGGATTGTTGGCGTGCCCATAATCGCTCGAGGCCTAAATGATCTGTGCGCTGGTGAGGTCTAAGTGAAGTTATACTAGACGTTGGAAAAGAGTATTTGACGGAGAAAAAACAAGGAAATGAGCATCTAGTCATAGTATTTGTTGATATATAAGTCTCGAGTACTTATACGTTGTCTTAACGAGTAGTGAATTAGACTTTGGTGAACTTCGAGTGATTCCCTACTGCTACAACTCAAATAATGTAGAGCATAAGCTCAAATTATCACAAAGTAATGTAATACTCAGAAGTTCAAGGTTGAACCATAGGGAATTGAAAAAACTCATAGCATAAGGAAAAATAAAAGAAAACTACTTTGAAAGTTGTTGTGGGAATTGTTTGTTCAAAATAACAAAAGTTGTTTGATTAAAAACAGTAATTTGAAATACTAAAGTATCGAGGATATCCTTTCAATTCCACACAGTAATTATTAATGATTTAGTTTTCGAACTCAATTGGGAATCAGTTGAGGAGTGATCCCAATCAGAATATTTAGCGATGATAATATTGAAAACATCTAAAAGTATAATTGATAATTTACCTGAATAAATATAAGAAGTTACTTGTAAATCACAAGAATTCACCGTGTTCGAAGTATACGATAAATTAAGTTTTTCAACAGGTAAACCTTAATTTTATTGCAACTAATAAATCAACTATTTTATAAAAATTCTATTAATTAACTCCATCATAGAATAACCAGTTATTTGACTCGCATGGAATCTCAAGCATTCTATGCATGTGGCAAAATGAATTAAGAAATTATACAGAATACAAATTTTACTAAAAGATAATAATTAAATTAAAAGAATAATTCATGCATTAAAAAAATTGAATCAAAAATAATATCATGCATCATTGAAAGCTTCTTCCCTAGTTTTATATGGGTTTTAGCAAGCCATAAGAAAAATACAATAAAACTAGAAGAAAAATTAGAAGATAGAAGGTATCTACAATGTAAAACTACATTCCTTTATATGAGCCATAGGGGTAGCGAAGACCTAATTTACGTCGAAAACATGAAGATCTAAGCAAATTCCAAACGTGCATCCAGACGCATGTCTTCTACTGTCTGGATGCGCATGAACATCTTAGCCTCTAAAAAACAAGCATCTTGACGCACTTCTTCATTCAATTTAGAGCAGCTATTGGAATTTTGGTCTCAATGCTCCTTACTTGCCGTCGAGACCCAATTAGCAGAATACTTCTCTTGCCTCCCTGTATTCAGGATCTCTTCATTTCCTTGTGTTTTGTCCTATTAATCATTAACTCAACTCATTTACCTACAAAATTGGACAATAATCTATAAAGAAAATCATATGTAACACTTGTTTTCTCTCACTTTTTTCTCAATATGCATTTTCACAACTAGACATATTATCTTTCATTTTTCAGCTATATATTTTTTTAGTAAAACAACAAACACAAATATTTACAAGTATGCAAAACTTTTTTTTCTTGATCAACCACATCTCACAAATTACATACACAATAAAAGCTTAATCTCAGAATAACCAATGGTAAAGGATATTGGATCATATTTTGGTTGGGTTTTATATATGTGATATAAGAAACAAAAATATTCTTAAAAAATGACTCAAACACGACTTCTAAGGGATAAGAATGTTCAAAGAATCAGGATAAAGTTTAAATAATAACAAAGATGATCCAAAATTATATCTCAAGAGTTCTTAGCAACACAATCTTTATGCAAATAATTCAAAATTAAGCAATCATTCACAATGTTGACATTGATCAAAACAAAGGTAATAGACTATTTAAGGAAATTAGCTGAATAAAATTATTCTTTATAGAGTAAATGTATCCCTCCAAGGATGATTGAATTGAAACTCACCAAGGTTCTTATGCATCTTTATTATACATCTCAAATTCTCAAGGTAAAATACTTAACAAATTTCCAAGTTGGTAGAATCCAAAGTGCACAAATGTGAGTTTTTATAAGAACATAATATGAGATACATAAATGTAGAGTGAATTTCTTTGTGATGCTTAAACAACTACAAATTAAAAAGTAAGCAATTTATTCCTATATTGTGATGTCAAATTATGCATAAAAAATGTTGTAAATAATAAATTAACTATTTTATAAAAATTCTATTAATCAAGTCAAACATGGAATAATCAATTATTTGATTCATAAGAAATCTCAAGCATTCGATATATGTGACAAACGAATCAAGAAAATATACAGAGCAAAAATTGTACTAAAAGACAAGAATCAAATTAAAAGAATAAACCATGCATTAAAAATATTGAATCAAAAATAATATCATGATTCATTGAAATCTTCTCCCCTAGGTAAAGTTGGGCTTTTAGCAAACCATAAAACAAATACAATAAAACTAGAAGAAAAAAACTAAAACACAAAAGGTGTCTACAATGTAAAACTACACTCCTTTATGTAGGCAATGGGGGTAGCAAAGACCTAATTTACGTCGATAAGATGAAGATTTGGACAAATTTCAAACATACGTCAAGATGCATGTCTTCTACTTTCTGGACGTGCATGAACATCTTTGCCTCTGAGAAACATGTTTTCGGACGTATATATTCTTTTGTCTGGATGCACTTTTTTATTCGTTTTAGAGCAGCTATTGGAATTTTCGTTTGGATGCTCCTTGTTTGCCATCCGGACATGTTTAGTAGAATATTTCTCTTTCATCCTTGTATTATGGGTTTGTTCTTTCCCTTGTGTTTTATCCTATTAATCATCAACCCAACCCATTTATCTACAAAACTAGATAACACTCCAAAAATAAAATCACAACCAACACTTAATTAAATCAATAAAATTATGTCTTACCCAATTTAATTAGCCAATAATTAATATCAGAATAAGACAATTCCATGTCAATAATTTGCTTGTGTCTCTTATTGATTATTGTACACACTCGCATTTGTTAACACACACGCGCACTATGTATTTGATATTTTGATTGATTATTCATTTATCCATAGTTGTGAAATTTGAGTTTTGAGATTTTTGAGCCGTGAGATTGATTTGAAGAAATTAATTGAATATTAATTAAAATCAATTGGCTTGGTTAAAATGGTTAGTGGTGTATAGGAAGGGTTCTCATCGTTGAATTCCGCTATCAATTGAGAAGAACTAATTTTCGTAGACTTAGATTTTTAATTTGTAATTAATTTTGGCTAAAATTGAAAAACCTATTCACCATCTCCAGGTATAGTGTCTTCAGCTCACGTATGAAATTATTAGGGAAGATCCATATCAGGTTCCCCTTCCCGGATCAACAATGCACATTAGAAGCTCCTTCTTTGTTGTTGGACCTTTAAAGTACAACTCCATGACACCACAGTTAAAAACCAGACTTTGATGTTTTTCAACTATTTTGGAATTATTTATTCTTCCACTTATTTTATCTCATAATGGGCGATAATGTTGAAGTTCTTAAAGAAGACTATACCCTATACCTTTTGTAAAAATCAAAGTTAGCATAGATGAATGTTGATTGCTAATGGGAAAAGGGTTGCCTTAAGATGCACCAAGTGTGAATCATGTTAATATTGGCGAATTCAATTTCTACCTCTATACTTCTTTGCACTGTTGGTCTAGGCCACCTATAAGACCTATATGGTTAACATGATATAGATATGTCATAAAAGATAGGCGAATTTGCTCCAATTTTAAGGAAGACTTGGTGATGAGATTAAGAAGTGCCCCATAGTGTGCAACTATTCAAGTCCTGACAGTTTTAAAATAAGGCTATAATGACTTATGTGGTTGTTGTTGGCCAACCATCAGGGACGAACCCATCATGGGGGGGGGGGGTTAAATTTCATGCTTAGAAATTGATACTAACAATGTAAACCATATTTATACTTTGATTTTCAAAATTTTAAAGTATAAAAATATGCCAAGAAATCAATGTGTATTCAATACAAACAAAGATACGACAAAAACGATAAAATGAATGAAAAGAATAGCTTAGTATTAAATAGAAGAATTTGATGAAGTTCGATAATTATGAGTAATAGAAAAAACATTCTAGAAATTCTTTTAAAAAGAATGACAAATACCTATTTCACTAAATTTTACATAAAATTAAGCGTATCAAAATTTATATACTCCCAATTAGACATATGTTTTTTTTATTACTCCCAATTAGACATAAACCTAGTTGAATTTTCCATAAAAAAATAATCACAACATATATTTAATGTTCCTAACTAGCAACAAACATTTATCATTATTTATTCAAAAATAATGAACAAAGAAATAGATAACACACTTTTCCAACATTTAAAATTTTATGTATATTATTCTATATTAAAAGTATAAACCACTAACCTGTTAATCGATCAATGAGAAAAAAATTGTCTTCTTTTTCTCAGCACTTTTGTTCGGCAATTGCACCGCTAATGGGTGACATTTCTAAACTCTTTTCATATTTATAGTTCTTGCCTTATTGGTGTACAAAGTTTTTTTTTTTTTGGTGTTTTAGTAGCTTTTGTTTTCTAACTAAGTTAGGACTCTTAAGTTGCTTTATTGGGATTTAGATATATTAAGAAAGTTAATATTTTTTGATCTTGATGACCAAGATTTAGGTTATAATTGTTGTTAATTGGTTGATTAGAATTCTAACCTAATTAAAATAACATTGTTCCACAAGTTTTTATAGAAATAGTCATTGTGTGAAACTAAAAGACTTAAAAGGGATGTCCATGTAAGTTGGTTTGGGAAGGCCAACACACCATATCATTAGACTTCATTCTCCAGCTATTATTTTACACTAAAGGTTATGAGATGTATGGAGGGGGTCATGGTCTCCCTAAGCCCTGCTATAGTCCCATCTCTACCAGCCACCACCACCTTGTTGAAGGATTGATTTGGTTCTATCTCCACCAGGAAGGTACTAGGGACTTGGGAGATCCACTACGACATACAAAATTTCATATTGTTTTCATCATAGTAAGCAATGAGCTTGTGGAGAAAAAAGTGTGTACATTTGACTCAAGCATTACCTGGCTTTTATAATGTTGTGTGGCAATGTCTTTGCCATGATTTCAACTTTTAGCCATATTAGGTGGCACACCTAATTCTCAGTTGACTTTATTTTAGGTGTTAGGATTTTTCCTAAACTTCTTATTTGTCTATTTGCTAGAGCTTGCTAATAATCTTCAGCTAAGATTTAGGTAATTAGTTTAACTTTACCACTGATTTTTTGGAATAGCCTAACTACGAAGAATCTATACATTAAAGACTTTTTACTTTACTCAACCTTAATTTTCGGTTAAGTTGGCAGATCGATCTATTCAGCCGAGCTCTAGTCATTTGCTCGGCTGGTGGTGATCGATCCAGTCATTCCCCACATGCCCTTTGCACGTGTGTTTTAAGACACGTGGCCTCATTAATTATATTGGTTGTGCGTAGTCGTTTTATGCTCTGGCAGGTTCTAGGACATTTTTGCCCAAATTTGATCGATCTTCATTCTTGCGCACTACTTCTCCTCTCGTTTGTGCGCCATACACTCCGACTTCAACGAAGTGATGACTGGTCAGTCATTTCTCTCTCTTTGTGATTATTACATCACTTCATCAATCAAAGTACTCAAGGCATATTTGGATTGAATCTAAAAAAAAAGTATCCAAAAATAGTTTTTAAAAATTTTTAGATTGCAAAACCTGTTTGGTTATATGTTTTTGAAAATAATTTTAAAGAACAAAAAATTATAAAATCTATTTGAAAAATGATCCACAAAACCCCCAATTCTCATCTCTCTCTTTCTTTCCCCCCCTCTCTCTATCCACAAAACACAGACGCGCAGACGCGCACACACACAAACACATACGTACAGACATAGACATAGACACAGACACAGACACAGATGCACATAGATCTGAAGCTGGATTCAATAGTTGCGAGAGAGAGAGAGAAAAGAAGTTATAGTCATCATTTTGTCTCCAACGAAGCTTGAAGGAGAGACCTCATTAATTTGGAGATGAGGTTGTTTCTTGTGTTCTCATTTTGCCTTAGAAAACAGTTAGAATACCATTTTGTTGTTCTCTAAAATCACACTTCAATTAATAGAATTTTCAACAAAAAACTAACTAAACTGCATCTCCCTTGTTTTTAGAGTTTTGAGAAGAAAAAATGTTTTGTAAACACAAACCAAATAGACCCTTAGATCTCAGATCTTCAACTCACACAACAAATTTTCATCTTTTTTATTCTGCAGTTGATAATCTGAGGCACCTCAGGTATTTTGTGTCGCTTTCTATCTCTCTCTCCTATCTACTATTATTTTATATGTAGTTTATTTTGGTACATTCCAAATTTAGTTGATTTGTATTTCTATAAATTTTGGTTTGTTTAGTATGTTTTATGTTAACATTGATTTTGATTTTTTTTTGGGGGCCCTTTCTATCTCTTCTATTTGTATTTGTATTTGTACTAGTTGGTGCACATCTAACTATTTTAACTTTTTTTTTTAAAAAAAAGGTAAATTTGACAAATTTTCTTTATATGAAGATAATTATATATTACATGATGATTATTGAATTTTATGGGGCTCACTTGTCTACTTGTTCCCTTGTTAGTGGACGGTTATATAAAGTGACACTGTTGGCGTGAGGTAACTGTTATATTAATGATTTTTCTCGTATTTTGGGTAATATGAACTGAATTGCATAAGGTTAAAAAAAAATTAAATTGTATTGTATTTAAAAACTGTAATGTTTAACTTTAGTAAATAATTAATAGTTGGATGATTACTAATTTCTTGAACCAATAAGAAGTTATTGCAACAAGTTATAATTGTCTTTTTATCTTTTTAAAGATAGTATTATCAATTTAATTTTTTTTGACAAATATTGACATTCAAAAATAGTTTATAGATTATTAGATCTACTCAAATATTTAATTTTTAGTAAATTTGGGTATGTACTGCGTACTTACAAACATATGATATAATTTAGTGATTATTTAATAAAATTGAGAAAAAATTCATGTGCTAAATGTTAAAATTGTCTCTAATCAACATATTCAGATCAGAACTGATATCTATTTTAACAGATTCATATATTCACCATGAAAAATAAAATTTATTGGACAATTAAATTGGATTCGAATCAAATTGTTCGAATCAGATTTGGATCAAATTTATATTGTTCATAAGAAAGATAGTCAAAAGTTAAACAATTAATTTATTAGTTGAATTAATACAACTAATAAAAACAATAAAAAATTTCTCAAAAAAAAAAAAGTAGACATTGTAGAATTTTTAAGAATAAATAAGACAATCAAAAGTGTTTCTCTTAAGCCACTTATAGAATTTTTTGGGTTTTTGATTGATCTAATATGCATCAAGTAAGCTATTTTTATAATTATTATGATATTTTAGTATATTTATAATTATTTTTATTTTTTATTATATGATTGATTTGACCAATAACGCAGCGGTTCAATCAGTGACCAATTCATCTGGATCATTTTTTAAGCTGACTTTCGTACCGGGCTTTAAAACTTTGCCCCTTATCTTAATTAAGCCCTGAATAATTGTTTTTCAGTCGAATAATTTTATTGAAGTAGCCCATTGAGAAATCCAAGCCCATTGGAAGCTCTACGATCGTCTTCCGTCTCTGTGCTCGCTCTGAGAAGTTCGAGAGAGAGAGAGAGAGAGAGAGAATGGCTCAAATTCCCAACTTAGACAACGCTCCTCTGAATCTCACGTCCCTAAGGTATATCAATATCAATAGCCATAATCACACTGTATAATTTTATATATTTACAATTTCCTGCATAGGTTAATTTATTTATTGTGAATTCAGAGATCAGTCTCAGAAGGAGCTCATAACCATCCTGAAAAATGTGAGTTCAATTTGTATTTGATAAGTTATTTTATGAACGAATTTACTAGTTTTTCATTATAAATATGTAATTCCTTCGAAGTTAATGCTATTGTACTTAATAGATTCGAGGAAAGAAGTGCTTGGTTATCGATCCAAAGCTCGGTGGCTCTCTCTCACTTATCATCCAGACGTCACTCCTCAAGGCACTTTCCTATATTGCTCCTGCTTCTTGTCCTATTTTACTATCATTTTCGTAATTTTTTTTTTTGGTCGTTGTTGGTGTGAATTACAAAAATAATGAAAGCTTTTCAGTTGAATTCATAGATTTATGGTTTGTTTGAATGAACGTTTTGGAAATATTTCTCTTTAAATACTACCAAGAAAATAGAAAATTCTATATAAAGGGCAATTTCCTCGCTAAGTGGATGAAAATCAGAAATGAAAACAATAGCAATAGATAAAGATTCTTGGAAACCAAGCAAAAGAAAGAAAATAGTTGGGGCTTCGTTAAATACTAACGGGTTCGTTGTATGTGCTGATTTTTGGGAGTTTGTTGATACTTAAAAACAGGAGCATGGGGTTGAATTGCGGCATCTTACTGCAGACCCTGTTCAGACTGAGTGCACCAAATTTGTTTATCTTGTTCGGGCTCAGCTCGATTTAATGAAGTTCATTTCCTTGCAAATTCATAATGATATTTCAAAAGGGGTTCAAAGAGAACATTTCCTTTATTTTGTGCCTCGTCGAGCAGTTGCATGTGAGAAGGTAAAATTTCTTATTCATTAACAACCTACAAATTGACACATATAAGGTATCATTCAATTGTTGGATTTTGTGTGGTCTTTATGGTTCTGCAGATACTTGAGGAGGAAAAAGTTCATCATTTGTTGACGATAGGGGAGTACCCATTATATGTTATTCCATTGGACGAGGATGTATTGTCATTTGAACTCGACCTTGCTTATAAAGTATGTTTTTTTGCTACTGCGTTGAGGACTTCACAAAATTATGCTTCTTTAAGGCAAAAGTATGTTAAAGTCGGTGGGTTGTGCCTGACAGGAATGTCTAGTTGATGGTGATACAACCTGTCTGTGGCATATAGCGAAAGCCATCCACAAGCTTGAGGTTGATTAGATTTGTTTTCTCTTGTGCATTAGTTTACCTTTTTATAAATAGTGGATCATTATAAAATATTTTATCAGTATGCATCGTAGTTTATTGTAATGTGAGAATTGTGTCTGTTGTTCTAAAAAGTATTAATTGTCTGACATATTGTAGTTCTCTTTTGGAGTCATACCAAATTTGAGAGCCAAAGGGAAAGCTGCAGTACGGGTTGCTGATATTTTGAATCGCATGCAGGCTGAAGAACCTGTTAACTCATCTGATGTAATCATGCATCACTTAAAGCCTTTTGGAATTATATTTGAGTAAAAAATTGTCAATTTCTGGCAATTAGTTTACTTTGAGAATTATATAATAATAACTTCTTTTTTTTCTGCAGATGGGCGTGCCAGAGATAAGTACTCTCATCCTTCTTGACAGAGAGGTATCACTTCTTTCTCGTCTTTGCATTTTCATATGATAAATTAGTCTATCCTTTTGTTCACAACCATGTTATGCAAATTGCATTTTTCTTCTTGTTAGTACATGGTTGTCTTTGTTTGGCAAAAAAATTGGTCTGACTTTTGTTTCAGTAGAATGGGTAACAAACAAGTGGCTGCCGTGACCAAAATACTATCTTTATTCTTTAACCATGGGGGAATATTGTAACGAAAATGGAGGTGGAGGTGGAAAAGATTGCTGATTATAGCTGACAATGGTGCCCGGGTTTCATGCTAAGGATGTTTTGTGAAGTTTGGCTGTATTTTACTAGTTTTATTGTGGTTGGAACTGGGAAATAAGATGCCTAGATATCTTTGTAAGGTCTATGTTTGTCCTTGCATTAGATGTCCCACTATTGTCCCTCCACTCCCTCTCTGTTGCCTGGTCAAATTGATCTCACCTATTCAGAAAACAAAAAGTTGCATTAACTGCAATCCAATAGCAAATTGATCATATAAATAGTTACCTTTCTCTTTTTTGCTCTCCACTTACCTTTGAGGTGCATGGAAGTGCTTTTGCACCCCCTTTCTGTTTTCTCTTTTTTCTCTTGTGACCTGTGTTTTAGCTGCTTGTAAGGCCAGGTTGTGCTACCTTTTGTATCTTCTTCCTCCCACCTCTTCCCCCACCCCACCAAAAAAGGTATGGTTAACAAAGCAATCTATTTATTTTGCCCGTCACACTTCAACAACATGTGCAAGCCAAGTTATGGCAGGGACTTTTTTTCTTTCACTCTCTCAATTATGCGACCATTAAATTTTCAGATCTCTTGAACCACCTAGTATGCAGCTTGCAAATTGTACCCCTTAACTAATCATGTGACACTGCAAGCAATCCCAGCATTTTCTTCTAAATTGGATTGTATTAATATTTTTTATTGACTATGTAACACTTCCACATTATGTTGCGCATGACATAATTTTTCTGGAGATACTTGCATTGTTAACTGCTAATGTATCGTTGCAGGACTAACTGTAAAATTTATAAGGGTTTTGGCTTAAAACTTGTTTGTAACTCGCTGCAGGTGGACATGGTCACTCCTATGTGTTCTCAATTGACATATGAGGGGCTGCTGGATGAGGTAAAAGAAAGATGACTATGAATTAGAAATATCCAAGATCTGATTTATAAATCAGGGACAAAACTTGTGGTCAGTAATATTTATATTCTTGGTGCGGTTGGTAGATTTTAAATGGTCATAGGCTCATAGCATGTATGGTTCTATCTGTGTTTGTAGGTTGGATTACCCCGATTAGGTCCTTAATTCAGCTATGATATTTCAATTTTTGTTTTTTCCTTTTTTACTTTTTTTTTTCCTGCCACAGTTTAAAAAATATTTGGATTTATTTTACAACAACTGAGTTTGTTAACATTTGGCAATTTCAGCCTTAGTTTTCTTGAAACTATGTCACTGAAGTATTATTTGCTGTACTTCCCTGTCCAAGAGTAATATGCCACGCATGTGAGATGATAAGCTGATGATGGATTCTTTTGTTTTAGTTTGCATTTCGTAATTAGCTATCTCTAATAGGATTTGTACAGTTTCTTCATGTCAATAATGGTGCTGTGGAGGTAGATACGTCTATCATGGGTGTCCAGCAAGAGGGAAAAAAGATAAAGGTTCCCCTTAATTCAAGGTAAATTATGTCTCTTCTATTCCTATTTACCTATGTTAGTTAAGGATTGTGTGGCATTCTACCTCAGCATAGTAGTGGGCCACAGCAGAAAGCTCTATGCCTAAGCCTCGTTAGACTAAGCTGAAATGTAAGGTGCAAGTAAAGAAATAGGAGAGATGAAGCCCTTCAGTGGAGTTCTAGTTTCGAAAAGAACGAAGTTAGGACCAAGAGCAATGAAAACTGTGTCTGTAGGATATGCTGAAAGCCAGAACTTATAAACTTCTAGATTTGGAATCTAATATCATAATGGAATGTTGATTTGATTGAAGATATTGAATAGTGATATCAATCCTACTCAAACACCAAAGGTTGGCTCGAGTTCTAAGAAATTTCATAACATGAACTGTTCTCGACCAAGACCTTACTTTTCATTTTTCTTTTCTTCTGAGGCTTTTGTTGATCCTTTAGTCTGTAGGGAGCTAGCTTTGTCCTATATTTCTTCTATAACCTTTTCCACTGTGACATCTTAATTTATTTGAGAGATTTGGTCTAGTCAAAGGCCCTTAATGTATATCTACATTTAGTAGTTTTTATTTAATTTTTTTGTTTTTGGATTTTTGGGTCAAAGGTGACCAATAAATTTGAAGGTGGCCCTCCAACACCCATAACCCCTCGTCCATGATGAAGGTGTGGTATGATCATGTGTCTGTGGTAAGACTACCACTAGACTTTTTCTACATAGGCCAGCTGGCTCCGTCAACATTGCCGGTCTGGATAGATTCTTTCTATAAAAACTTTTCTGGAGGCTTTCACTTTTCTTATGGATATTATGCACATGTATTTTATGTCTCCTTGTGTTCTGATCCATTGATTTATTGTTGCATTGTCCTTCTTTTAGTGACAAACTGTTCAAGGAGATACGGGATCTCAACTTTGAAGTCGTTGTCCAGGTTGACCTATTATTACAAGAATCTCCGTTGATATAAAATGATAGTTCATTCCTTTTCATAGCTTTTTAGTTAGTGATTGCTTCTGGATTTAGTTTAATTTTTCTCTAGAGTTCCCTTTCTTTAGTTTCCATTTGCAGTATTATTGCAGGTTCTACGTCAAAAAGCAACATCCATGAAGCAGGACTACACAGAGATGACAACTACAGTAAGTCAATTGATCAACAAATGACAGCTTGCCATTCTTGGTCTTCCATACAATGATGATGGGGAGTCTCCAATATCTGAAAACTGTAAAAAAACTGATCTTTGTTGAAATCTGCTTTTTCCTCTTTTTTGCCTGGTATAAAAGGCAACTGGCTCAATTGTTTAGACAATCACAAGTTATACATACTAAGAAAGTTACACATACATTGTCTCATCACAGTTTAAAGAATGCTCACATACTGCACCCAGTAGTTCTTCAATGCTACTGCCCATTTGTATGTTTCACATGATGCCCAATCAACTTTTTGTGTTGCTGTTTTGATCATTATTACTGTAGGCCTTGTTTCTTAATTAAATGGATATGTGATAAAAGTTTTTAATGGGTGCCATGAATGCATGCAGACTCAGTCAGTTTCTGAATTGAAGGATTTTGTCAAAAAGCTCAACTCATTGCCAGAAATCACTGTAAGTGTCATCTTTGAAATGTTTATCTAGTGTTATCCAACTGAGATTCTAATTTTCTTTTTTGTTGCTCTAGAGGCACATAAATCTTGCTCAGCATTTGTCCACGTTTACATCAAAACCTTCTTTTCTTGGACGACTTGATATGGAACATACGGTGGTGGAGGCTCAAAGCTATGATATGTAAGCAAATATGGAACTTATTAATATAACAGAACTTCATAATATTTTATACTTCTCGAAATGTAAAGGACACCCTTAGATCAAGTGACTTCATAGATCTTTCTGTATCCTTTGGTTGATTGAGATATACAGAAGCATTACCTGACTTGGAATGAATAGATTCTGCTGTCGGCCATCTAATTCAAAACTTACTGATACCATCTTTGGTCTCACCGGGCCGAATTCTGTTCTTTAAGTTCTAATTCTTCTCCTGGTAGTGTGACTAATTCAATTTAAAATGTTCTTCCTTTCCCTTCTTTTTTGTGGATTAAATTCAAGCTTTCCTGTCTATATCTAGTAGTGTAGATGGAGTATCTAAGATTTTTCTCTTTCTACTTTCTACTTTCTCCTCAGCTCCCTCCAGTTTTGTGATTGCTAAAAAGGAATGATGTGATATCCTTTTGTCTTATGTTGTTAAAGTTGTAGCTCAATTTCATAACATTGAAAAATAAGGGCATGTACTTTTTCACCTATGAATAGATTGTTAAGGTTTAAATCTATCCCTAGATAGTTGAGTTGAACACATTGTTTGAATTGAGTGTTTGGATATTCTTTTGATGAATTTGAATCTCATTCCCCACTATTAAATAAAATAATTGGCCTCTAACAGTGTTGTAGCATTGTGGCTGGGGTAATTGAAATTCATGTTTTTTGTTTTTAAATTTTTCCTTCCAATTTCCCTCCATTTGTCTAAGTGCATATTTCAGGGGAAGTGTTGACTTTTTTAAGACTACATAGTTGATTTCATTCTATAGAGAACGTGTAAGCCTTGCTGCTTGGAAACACCCTGACCACACTGAGAAACACGAAAGCGTGCAAGAAAGATAGAAACCATAGTTTGGTTTCATTTTACTCAAAAATTACATTTTTTTTTCCACATAAATATGTAAGTGACAAGGTTTAGTGAGCTTCTGTAAAGGGTGATCTATTGCTCGAGATTAAAAACATAGTGTAAACACTTCAGTTTTAGTTAAAACTATTATGGTTATGAATTGCCTCAGTAACGAATCGGTATTGGCGTATTTAATCTGTGACATTTCATGTTTACAATATAAGTATGGTGAGCCTATGTATTAGATCATGCAGCTGACACAGTTCATGAGTGCAGATGCTTCGAGTACATCGAAGAAATGATCCATAAGCAGGAGCCTCTCGTCAGTGTCCTACGTCTCCTCATATTATTTTCTACTACAAATTCGGGGTTACCAAAAAAGAATTTTGACTATTTGAGGCAAGTATAGTAAGATGAATTTTCTTTATTGCCTTGGTCCGACTACTTATATTTGCAAACTTCTTTGCTATTGCATTGTTTTGAAACTTTACTTTCTGAATTCTTCTATTTTTACGCTCTTCGTGTAGGAGAGAGCTGCTTCACAGCTATGGTTTTGAGCACATGGCTACGTTGAATAATTTAGAAAAAGCTGGGCTGTTCCGGAAACAGGTTCTGGACCTCTTGCCCTTTCTTTACTATAGTCAAGCAAGATAAGTTCAAGTTAACTGACTTGATGAATATCTCATACTTCACCTGTACCTTGCAGGAGTCCAAAAGCAACTGGTTGACGATAAAACGTAACCTGCAGCTTGTAAATGATGATACTGACACTGCCAAGTATTGCTCTCTTTGATCGTCATCAGTCTGATGATAATTATTTTTTTTTCTAAAGAATGTGAAATGTCATTTTTGGGGAGACTAGGTATCAGAGCTGTCATAATAGATCTCCCTGGGTTCACTATAATGGACTTATGATGATAATGGGAGTGTTTGACAATTAAATCCAGCTTTTTGGTTATATGATTTAAGGTCATCTTACTGTTGCACTCGACAAGCACAAGAAAGTTAAAGTAGAGAGACAAAAGGAAAATTGGAAGTTAAGTGAGAGAAAAGGAAAATTAGCCGACTTTGTAGTTGGACTGTTTGGGAACTTTCTTACTCTAGTTCTTGTTTGGTTGAGGCCTACTTATATCTGTCTTAGGTTTACCTGCTGATGGTATATGTCTATTTTCTGCTTTTAAAGGTTATAATGGACAATTTACATTGAATATTTTAGTGTATATTTGGTTTAGGTATTAAGGGGGTGGATTGGATTAATTTAATCCGGTAATAATATAATACTAAGTTTGGATGAGGTTATAGTGACCTAGTATTAATTTTAATTAATCCTGACCCAGTTTATTATTATCATTTAACACCTAATATTAGGTAGTAATGAATACCATGTAGTAGGTGGTATTATTTTTAACAACTTCAGTATTAAAAATGCAATGACTTTATTATCCTTGCAAACTTAGAGTCACACCTTCATATAAAAGTTACACGTTAAGCAAATTCTTACCGTCAATATTTATTTTGTCATTGTTAATTTAATACCATACACTATTACTTAATCCAAACATAAATTTGGTATTATAATTATAGATTTATATATTATTCCAACTTTGATCCAAACTTTTTATTCAAGAATAAGATTAAATAGTACTCTTGTTAACACCATTTTATGGATTGGATGAGAACTAGTTGCCTAATTCCCTTTATTTGAACCTGAACCAAACATGCCCTTAGTATTTAAGAAGTTGTTGACTATACAGTTAAGCAGTCACATGGGTTAAATTGGGTTCTTATTTTGGTGTTTGTGATACTTTTTCTGAAAAGTTGGGGGCTTTACAAACCAATGCTTTGAATTTTATAAAAGCAGTCAATAATTACCCAGAAATCTATACAGTTTTTTGTAATTCCCAAACAAGTTCCAGAGATATTTTTCTGCAATTATTTTCCAATCCTACTGACCAGAAAAGAATCAACAGTTTGGTTCTGGCTTGTGGTCTGCCCCTAGTGGTTGTGTTATTATGTATGATAGTTTTTTTTGTTTTTTTGTTTTTTTGGTGTTTTTCAAACAGTTATTATATAAGTATATTAGTGAAGCAAAATGCCTTTATATTCATTGCAAAATATAATTTTTTGTTAGAAATAGAATGCTGCTTGAACCCGTTTAGTGTTGGTTATTCAATTTACTGGTGTGATAGACTTTTGGTGTTCCTGTTGTCTCATGTCTGACTTTTGGATTGATTTTCTTATGTAACAGTCCCAATGATATCTCCTATGTTTTCTCTGGATATGCTCCTCTCAGCATTCGCATTGTTCAGCATGCAATTCGATCTGGATGGTAATGTGTTATATTTGTCCCTTTTCCCTTTAAAAATCTTTTATTTTTTCATTTTCAATTTTTTGTCACAGTAAGTTATTGTAAAATTGAAAGTAAGTAGCTGAAAAAGAGAAACCAGATGGGAAGAGGGAGAAAGGAGTTTTTTTTTTGTTTGGGGGGGAGGGGACACTCAGCATAATGGATACATTAGTAGTTTTTTCTTGTGGCCTAGATGTATTTTTATTTTGTTAGCTGTCATTATGCAAGAATTTGTTTTTCTATATGCCTGGGATGTTTCTCATGATATTTTCCAAACCAAGTAACCTTGAGTTGGGTATCAACTTGATGGAGGAATGAACACTATATACTTCTAATTGTTATAAAACCATCGAAATGATCTACCATGAAGAAAACTATTTAAAAGGATGAATGCAGGTGTGTAACTTTTACTATCATCTTGACCATTGAAAACCATGATTTCTAAGCTTAATGTAAGTAGAAGAATTTGTGAAATGCTGTTTGGAAATCCAAATAAAGAGATCATAAGTATATCTGAGATTTATTTCAAATTCCCTTATGGCTTCTTCCTTCAGTTTGTCTGAGCATACATGCCAAGTGCCACTCAGCTTATATCTCTAAACACCTAACCCAACATAATATAGTTGTGTTGGCTTTGCAGTTATTACACGTCACTAAACAGAACCATGTGCCAATAAGTCTCAAAGCCATTCACCGAATTAGAAATAGACTGGTATTTTTCAAACCATAAAACGGGAATCCAGTAGAATATCAGAACAAGGGCCATACAGTGGGAGTGCAACTTTAGGACCATAACAATGACAATACTCTTTGCAAAACCGGTAGATCTGAAGCTCTAGATGTCAAGAGAATTCCTCTAAACTTTCATCTAGATCAACATGGTTGCGCCATTTGATTCCAATAATATGCCCCAAGTCAAGGGTAGTATAGCGGTAATCTTATGATCATCTGGACCAAAAAAAAATATAGGTCTTGTAAGACTGTACAAGTTCCGGCATCCCAATATCTCAAAGTGACGAACATCTTAATCCATACAAGCATACAAGTCTTGGTACACACTTATGTGCTTAAAGAGCATGGGAGCTCAACTGTATAAAATTGTAGTTACTAAATTAAGAGGCTATATGCTAAAATAGGATGTCATCGGCTCCTGTGCAACATTGTTTTTAGCTTTGAAAACAGCAATTCATACAAGAATTGGCGAGATAGGAGCAGCCTTATGCTAGGTAGATAATCAACATAAAACTTGAAGTTACACTAAATGAAATTTGGAACCTTGTTTTGCCGAGTGTGCTTGAAAAATTTTGAGAAGTATTTCCTTTAGTGTCCTGGTCATATTGCCTAAGGCATTATGATGAACTTCAAAGGCACTGTTTCATCTCTTTGTTTGATCGTATTAGAAGTCTTCTGGCATGGCATTAATATGTCTTGGGGTAATCTATTTTAATGTTTACTGTTTATTATAGCTTCAATTGGATACATATTATGTAGCCAGGTGCTGCATGGGCTTCACATGCATACTATGCTATATGTTATGGTTTACATGGAACTAGTATACTATGCAGACTATACTCAATTGGAAGGCTGTTTGTAGTCGTTAGTTTCCTTGGTATTTTTTGCTATATGGGTAGACTTCTTATCCACCATTTATTGTCCTTTTGAAATATTCATATTTCGTTCTATGAAGTGAAAGTTTAGTTTTCCTGTTAAAAAATGCTATATTAATGTTTTGAAATTGATCCTTCAGGCGCTACATTGAAGAAACATTGAAGCTGCTGCCTGGACCACACTCGGATACGAAGAGAGTAAGTAATATGTTTTCTTCCTTCCATTCTCGTCCTTCTTGATTCCCAGCCTTGCTTATTCATTGTCATGTCACATATATCATAATTTATTGATGCAGTGTATACATTTCGCAGAGTGGATTTGCAAGCAGTCCATCACTTGACACTCTTCCAGGGTCTCTGCACAGTGTGGACAAGTATGCTTCATTATTGTGATGTTTTGTATTCCTCATCAGTTTTGCATCCTTTTTTTAAAAAAAAAAATCCTTTTCCCCTGTACCTGCATCTAAACTCATCATCTTTTTGTGAAAATTTGTTGGAGTTTCAAATTAGGAAGGCCTAATCTGTTTGTGTCTTGGCAATTGAAAGATGTTTTAGAGAAGCCAAAACAGAATGTTACTTGAAATTTATTTTAGAAAGGCATAATAATGATGGCACTAAGCATAATAACAATGTCATAACAATAACTGTGATAGTAAAACCAATAAGGATGATAATAAAAGTAATAACATTGGTAACAACTCTATCAGTAAATTTTTCTTTTTAGGGGTTGAACAGAAAGTTATTCATTCGATATCTGTCTTGCATATTTTTGAATTTATTTTTGGGTTGAAGGTGAACACGGGCAAGAGTTCTATCATTGGTGTCTCTGTGCCCCAACAGAAAATGGAGAGGTTGGTGGAAGATAATGGATGGGTGGCGGTAAATGGCCTATGACACATATATATATATATATATACATATTTTGTTTTGGGGAGGGGGGGGGAGTGGGGGATCCTAGAATTGAAAGTTTTTGGAAGCCAACGATTGGGAAAATGGTAAGAGGTTGAATGGATGGATGGAAAAAGGCTTGGGTATCAAAAGGAGTACCACTGAGCTTAGTACATTTCATTTTATCTCGTATACCTGTTTGTTATACGACTCTCTAAAATTCCATCTAATGTGACAAGGATAACTGAGAGATTGATGAGAGTTCTTGTGGGAGGGGAATGAGGAGGGGCAGAAGGATCATTTGTTTGGTGGGATTTGTTTCTTGGTCTAGGGTTAAAGGGGATCTTGCTTTGGGAACATTATTGCTAGAAACACAGCTTTGCCGGGTAAATGGTTGTAGAGATTTTCACTGAACATGATTTATTTTGGCATATTGTTGTTAAGAATAAGTGTGGGACTCATGAGAATGGATGAGATTCTCATGACGGTAATTAGGAGAACTTATTGGGTCCATGAAAAATCTTTTTCATAGATTTGCCATGTTTGTCTTAGTTCTTGAAGTTGAGAGTGAATAATGGGGATAAGATTGGGTTCTAGGAGATAAATGGAGACTGATTGTCATTTTTCATTACTATTTCCTCATTTGTACGAGTTGTCTAGTTCTCGCAATGCTTTAGTTGCTTCTATGACATGTTCTTCTGATTTTGTATCAGTTGGAATTTCATTTTTTTAGGAACTTAAATGATTGGGATGTTATTGAGCTTTTTTCACCTTTTCACTTCTATGATCGGGATTTTCTTCACTTTTATGATCGGAATTTTTTTCACTTTAATCCTTCTTGGACGGGGTCATTCCAATTCAGTCAAGAAAGGGTGTGGTCTATTGCTGTTTCTGGAATTCGCTTTTTTAAATATTTTTGAATGATCTTATTGATGACTGTTCATGCACATTGTTTGCCCCTGCAAAGATGATTTCGAAAGCAAAAGTGCCTCTCAAAGTAGAAGTTTTCTCTTGGTGTGTTGCTCGTAATAAAATCCATATTTATGATTTGTTTCAAAAAAGACCTCATTGTCATTATTGGGCCAGTGGGTATATCATGTGTAGAAAAAGTAAGGAAACTTTTAACTATTTATTTTTACATTGTCCGATGGTTTTTTTGATTTGTCAAAGACTATTATTTTCGGTTGATTGGAGTTGGGTCTCTCCATTATAATGTGCATTGATACTCCTCATCAAGTTTTTGGGATTTGGAAAAGCGTAAGAAAGTTCAATCGCTTTAGAGATGTATTGTATTGCCAATCTTTTGGGGGTTATGGTTGGAAATAAATGCAAGCATCTTTGAAGACAAATATGACCAAGAAGCTAAATTGTGGGCAAGGATCGAAGTATTGTTTCGGTCAGCTCAAAAATGGAAATGTTTCGGAAACGCAGAAAAAATATGAAAACGCATAGAACACAAATACAATCCATTAATTTATAAAGATAAGCTAAATAATTGATTAATTCAACATATTTATTGGGTTAACATCCATTTATACAAGAATAAATTTAAATTTGAGGGAAAAAAAGGCTTGACATGAGGCGAAAATCACTTAAATTAGTTTCAAACACTTAATTTTTATGAAATAAACACATTTTTACATAATATTAAGGTCTTATAATACACATGAAATGCTAATGAGTACATACTTACATGGCTGCATCCATCCCCCTGTGGAGTGTCGAGCAGGCTCATACATTGGTGTAGGCTTTGGGTAGCTATTTAGAGAAACTCCATATGTGACATAAATATGATGACAATAGTTACTCCAACTGATATTATTACGGTAATATTATTCAATTAATAATACTATTTTATTATAATACTAATAATGAAGGGTAAAAAATTAAATTAATGGTACTTATGTATACTTAAAAATTAAATGTAATTATAGTGGGTATTAAATGTAATTACAGTGGGTATTAAATATAATTACATTAGAGTATTAAATGTAATTGTTAATATTTATAACCAAAAAAAAAAAAAAAAAGCAAAAGACTTGCACAACAACGGGGTATTAAATATAATTACAATGGGTATTAAATATAATTACAGTAGGATATTAAGTGTAATTATTTATTCTTATAACAAAAACATTATAAAAGGCAAAAGAGCAGTGAGAATTAAATGTAATTATAGTGGGGTATTAAATATAATTATAGTGGGTATTAACTGTAATTACAGTGAGTATTAAATGTAATTATAGTGGGGTATTAAATATAATTATTCATAGTGAACTGAATATATCACTGTTTCAATCGAAACGGTTCGAAACAGTACCGTTTCGACCGAAACGGTTCGAAACAGTACCGTTTCGACCGAAACGGTTCGAAACAGTACCGTTTCGACCGAAACGGTCCGAAACAGTATCGTTTCGACCGAAACACTAGAATTTTGTGATTCAACTATTGTTTCGTTTCAGAGTGTTGAAATTCCAAAACATTTCGGACGTTTCGGACGTGTCGACACGACATTTTGATTCTTGATTGTGGGAAAGAGTGTGTTTTTGGATTCTTTTTGGGCTTCAGATACACTGGAGTTTGTGGGTCTTCTGGTATCTTTTATTTGGGCGAATGGGCTCTCGGTCTGTGGCGATTGATGGGCTTTTTATTTTTGCTTTTCCCAGTCTGTGGCTTTCGTGCTTCTTGTACTGATTTCTAATTTTCTTTTTGATGGAATTCTGTTGCTGATTTAAAAAAGATTAAATAAAATAATAGTATCAGTAGTATAGTAGCAGCAGCAACACCACCACCAACAGTAATTAGTATAATAATGGTAATGGAAGAATAAGAAGTCAAAGTATTTTGGGCTGCCAAAAAACAAAATTTCTTCTTCCATGAAGAAAGTAACATGCCAAGCAGATACTAGGCAAAGATGGAATGGTAATGGTGGTGGTGGTGGTCTGGTCTGGTCTATTCCCTTTGAGTTGCAGCAAAGAACTGCTAATTTGGTTCTGAATGCTTATTTTTTTCATTTTTCAAGAAGGCCTTCTTTTGTTTTCTGTTACATTTGTGCTGTTATTTTCATTTATTTTTAAATAAATTTCTTGCATAAACAGGGTTTATGGTTTTTCCCTTACATGCTGATAGTGCATCCACGTGTGTTCTAAAGTGAAACTCTAGTTTTCTCTTTTCATCCTAAATATATAAAGGCTCGTCTTCCCATGCTTTTCCTCTGATCTTAGACCTTCTAACATATTTCAGAATTGGTGACGGAAGGCGCTCTTTAGTCCTGGTTGTTTTCATTGGAGGGGTAACATTTGCAGAGATATCTGCACTTCGTTTTCTCAGTGCCCAGGTATGTTTATAAATTTTATGCCTTGGATAATATTAAGTATTGTTTTATGTTTCTCTTTTACATTGTTTACTCAGCAACGTGTCATACCATGTGTGATATAAAACACGGGAGATTTGCTTGGGAATTTTGTGCAAGTGGACAAGACTGGTTTTGCATTCTTTCTCAAGTGAAACAGATTTTTGGGCTTCTAGATGCCTGATTCTAAGAAACACTGAACGAATTTGTCTGTTTCTCTTGAAGTAAAAGTCGAACCGTGCCAAACTTACTGTCAGCTGGCTGATTTTGACTAATAAACAAGTTCATCAATGATGTTAAATGAACTATTTGGGTATTTTTCTTTGGTGACAATTTCTCTGCAAACTTCTGCTTGCAGTCATCCCTTTTTTCAAAGTCGAAAAGATGAATGGGTCTGCATACTTGATTAATTCATATTCGTGGTTCCTTTGTTTATTTTATTTCTTAATATGCTGGAATTTTAGGCTCATGATATTTAAGTTATGTTTCGGTTAATGGGATTGGCTCTCATTACGAGTAGAGATCATTAGCATTAACATTTTGTGGTTCACGTTGGAGTTATTTTGGTGTGCAAGTTTTGTAGACTTCAAACTTTTTTCTTTGCTAATTTTTGAGTTCCAATCATTTAACTCAAAAATAAAGGTTTTATTACTAGAGCTAAAAGTGCCGATATTCATTGATATGAATCATCACAAGAAAAATGGAGTTGGAGAGGATTTTGTGATCATTAAAAATTTAGGGCAAAAAATGTAATTGATTTGTGTTTCCAAATGCTTCCAGTATTTTTTAAACTCGTGTCTTTGGAACCAAACGGTATTGTTCAAATGTGAAGCGCAAGGGAATGATTATGTTTTTAGTGTACACCAAAATGCCAACTTACCAAATCCTTCTGGTAAGCTTCTCACGGATTCTCTGAATTAACAGAAAAGGTGGTGTTGTTATTGATGTTGCTGATACCTGGCCAACTACAGGAACCTGTACCCATGGGCAGAGCCAGAAAACTGCTATAGAGGAGTGCAAATTTTAATAATAGGAAAAATACGAAACTGTAAAAATAATGAATGCAAAATTTAAAATGTTGATTAGTAATATTTCTATTCAATTCATCCACAATTGTTCTGGATTAGTTTTCATATTTTGAAAACATTGCATGATAACCTCATTGTTAACCCCATAAAACAAGTTTTTTCTTCATAGAGTGCCTCTAATCAATCGTTGTTATTGGATTGACAGTGAATCAAAACCTTGGGTGAGACCCATTGTTAGTTCAAGGGCAACAACAGATTAGGTCAGCTAATTAGATAAGCAAATTACTTCTAAATAGTATTATCGTTCTTAATGTATCCCAATTAACAACTGAGAGAGAGGGGGAGCGAGATATTAGGAGCAGGAAAACAAATAGCTGTCGAAATTTTTCTTGAGAATATATTGAGAGGATTCAAATAACTAAATATTAGCTAAGTTTACTTAATTGGATGTTCCGAGATTGAACTCAAATATGAAGAATGATTATGTGGATCAGTGTGTATGAAAACTTTTTTGAAAGGAACAAGATTGACAAATACATTAAAACATGTACAGGAATTTTTACAAAAAAAAAATTTGAGTGGTGGCAGAGTTGCTTGTAGCTCTGCCCCTGCCTTTACCCATGGTTGGGGGGTCTCAGATGATCAAGCAGCTACATTGAAGATGCCTTATTTTGTTAGTCTGGATAACTTTTTCCCCGCTTTTTTCAGTGCTCCTCAATACCTAATCTTGTTAGTATGTCTTTATCAATCTACTATGTCTTTGCAGGAAGGGATGGCATATGACTTGATTGTAGGGACAACAAAAATTGTCAACGGCGATACCTTCACCGAATCATTCATAGAGAAATTGGGTTGACTTAAAGAGAATTGTGCGTTCCATATTTCCTGTAGAAGATTAAGAGCTTTTGATGCTTGTACGACATTAAAGGAACCTTGCTGCTGCAATTACTACACACGAGTGGTTTAGAACTGCTGTTTCGGGTTGAAAACAATGTGTATTTACTGTTTTATTGCCAAGGAGTAAGTTGAAAGTTTTGTGGTTCCACTGTATTCATTTTTTTTTCCTAGTAAGTTTTTGTTTTGTTGTTTGAGGTTTATTTTCTGATGACAGGAATTGTATTTATGTTGAATCTTTCTATTCTGTGTCTCTAGTGCTTACAAAATTAGCTTATCGTTCTATTCTCAGTCTCAAGTGATTGGAAAGTTAGCTTCTCAGCTATCGTTGTATGACTGACCCCAGGCCGATTGTTCTGCTTAAATATTCAATACACAAAATCCCCAACAGCTGGATTAACGTCTACAGGTAAAGTGAATTATAGAGAGAGAGTCCTTTGTTTTGAAAGTGACAAGATAATTCTTGTAACCCTCTTTCTTTATTATGCTGTGTCATTTGAACACAACATTAAACACCTCTAGGGGGCCATCTTCATGGGGTATCTTGGTAGTTGCCTGATTCGTGTGAAATGGATGGTTGCATGTGCTCTGAAGGGACCCGGCTACGTTATAGTTAGCACTCAGCAAAAAGGGAGGTTGAGAAAAGAAAGGGTGTGTTTGGATTGTATTTCCAAAAATAGGATTCAAAAATGTTTTTGGAAAGAATTTTAAGAAAGTGTGTTTGATGTTTTTATATTGTAAAATTTATTTGGTTATATGTTTCTGAAAACAGTTTTAAAGAACATAAAATAATAAAATCTAGTTAGATAATGATCTACAAAATAACGAAAATATAATAGAGATATAAATCCATTCCACACCAATCTTTTTTGCCTACTAATTTTAGGTGGGGTAATTATAATAGAATGAATAGACACAAGTGCATTCTTTCCTAGTTTAGGTTGAGAATCACCAACAATATCACTTCCTTTGCCAAAATTAAAACTTGAACCCACTTCACACATATGTATACACATCTGTGCACATATATGTATATTGAGTTGCTTGTCCCTTCGGTGAGAGAGCTTTGGAGATCTTCGGCGAGGTAGCTCTGTTGGATTCGAAGAGGAAAACTTCACAGTGAAGCTCAAGTAGAGAGGGAGAGTTGCAACTTGCGGGAGAATAGAGATGAGTTGGAGAGAGGGGGGATGAGTTGCGAGAAATAAGGAGCCTTTTGAATTGAATTCTCAAAAAATGCTGAAAATGTTTTCGATGAAGTTCAATATCTAGACCTCATTAAAGAGTTATGTTTTTCGTATTTTCAAAATTTTTGAAAATCTTGTTTGAAAAGTGGAAAGAGAGGTATATCATGTTCTCAAAATTTAGCCTGATTTTCAAAAAGTTTTTCAAAAAATAGCAAATCAAAATTTTTTTTGGTGTTTTGTATTTAAAAACAAAAACTTGTTTTCAAGATACAAATCAAACAGGCCCAAAATTTTCGAAGATAGAAAATGAACAACTTAGTTCCAAGTTGTAGTGTCAACTTCTGATCGTGTCCATGTTTGTACCCAAATTTGTGGTATTAGAAAAAACTATTTAACCCATTACTAGCTCTAAAAAAAAAATACCAAATGTTCATTTCTTTTTCTTATATTATGAAATGAATAGATCTTTCACATATACCATTAATCTGGCTCATTTATAATTTGTGTTGACAAATTGCATCATTTTTTAGTACCAGCCGTGTTATTGTTAAGTTCGCGTTGTTTTAAATTTGTGTCGAACACATATCAGGTCATCGAATTTTACTCTCTGCGATTGTATTTGGTGCAACATCAACATTACAGTCCCAAGACATAAAGGCAACCTAAAATCAGTTGCCCACTTCAAAAGTCAAGCAAAATTCTAATGTTTAAATTGGGGAATAAATATAACTTCTTCCCATTACCAACAATCCATGACCCCTAAAAATCCCATTTCACCCAAAAAAAAAGAAAAATGTTACAAAAAAAGACACCACTCCCATCCATATTTTTGTACACAAATACCTTGATTTAATACACCAACATATCTGTCTATATAATACCTATGTTTCAAGAGGATAACAAAACTCCTGCACAATATTCTGAGGTCTACTATGACGACTTACAAGAGCTTCAGGAAGAAATCTAAGTTTCACCTGAATATCATGAAACACAGACTGCTTCAACTTGTTGGAGAAGTTCTAAAACGCTTGCTGCTTTTCTCTTGGCCCGATCAGTGCCATTCTCCGACAGTTCCTTCAATACCTCTTCTGCCCCAAGCTCCTTAGCTATTCTTAAACATTGTACATCACCTGTACACAGTGACCAAAATACAGCGGCAGCATTCTCCCGGTTGCGTGGTGAACCGGTTCTTATAACCTCTACCAGTACTGGCATTGGCTCAGCCTGACCAATCGCTGCTTTACCTTCTTGATGGCTTGCAAGTATAGCCAGTATTGCTAATGCCTCATCCATCATTCCACCACCAGCATCCTTCAGCAATCCCATCAGTGGTGCCACGATCCCCGCCTTTAATGCTCTCACCTTGTTTCCCTGATATATTGAGAGATTAAAAATTGCAGTAGCTGCATCCTTCTTTCCCCTTGGAGTGCCCTGGCAGAGCAAATTGATAAGAGCTGGGATAGCCCCTGCTGCTCCGATTGCCACCTTGTTTTCATCCAACACTGATAAACTAAAAAGGGTTGCAGCAGCATTCTCTCTTGCTTCCATGCTGCCATTTTTCAACACATCTACGATATCAGGTATAGCTCCTGCATTTACAATACTTCCCTTGTTTGCCTCGTGTATGGAAAGGTTGAGAAGCGCCGTAACAGCGTGCTCCTGGGTCCGAGAATCAGTAGATGATAGTAGTTCTACAAGCAGAGGAATGGCTCCTGCCTCTGCAATACAGACTCTATTATCCGCATTTCTCTTTGCCAGTAAACGGAGCTCACCGGCAGCTGCTCTTTGCTGTTCTGAATTACCATTTGCAAGTTTTTGTAACAAGGCATCAATAGCAGCTCGATCACAGTCTGAACCACCAGCTCCTGATCTGCTATTACTACAATTGTTTTGTTTCTTTGGCAGCTCAACACCATTACTCTCACACCACAAAGCAATAAGACTCTTCAAGACGTAGTTAGGTGTTAAGGCTGTATGCAAAAGAGTCTGCTGAGTCTTGGGACAAGTCTTGTGCCCTGCGTCCAGCCATTTCTGAATGCAGGACCTTTCATATGTCTGCAAAAGTAAAATAGCAGCTAAATATTGGCTAACAGTGCATATGCAAAGCTGTAAACTGCTAAGGTAAATGCCAGTTCAAACCTGTCCAGTAGAAACAATAACAGGATCTTTCATCAATTCAAGGGATATTGGACACCGAAAATCATCAGGGATAACCGGAGACCTGTGCTTAATCAAGGCCTTTTCATCCTCGGAGGCATCAAAGTTGGGGTTTCCCATCACTACACAGTCCTTTAGCTTCCTAAGGATTAATGACATGGTCTCAAAGCAGTGATCTTGAACTCCATCACTAGATATAACCATATCGTGGATAGCAATTGACTCCCTCTTTAAATCGTTTATAGTCCTGAGATGCAACTTTTCCGAAAGCCTTTTCAGAATGGAATGGTCAGGGTCTTTTTCCTTTTGTGCCATAGCTAAATCCATTTCCAGTTGCAAATCAGGTGAGTGCATCCTGCCCATTGCTCTTTTAAATTGTACATGCACAAGTTCAATCTGAAGCAAGTATAAGCAGGTCATAACTTTGGTCAATAAAAAAGAAAGTACAGACTTCCATAAAATTTTTAGTCTGAAGTATGTTTCTGAAAAAAAAAAAAAGCTCCTAAAGTACCTGTTCTCGCACTTCCTCTGAGATATTGAGTTTATCACAAGGAATCTGGGTCAGAGCTTCTTCAATATGTTCTGTCAGTTGACGGAACTTTACTGCAATTTTGTCCATTTGCAGAGCCTGTGACATGGAAAACGAAGCTACCATAAAGACAGAAACCAAACCATACAAGTTGGTTGTTTTCAAAACAAAAATATTGATACATGATGAGTGTAAAAAGTCACGTTCTTACCAGCTTATGGATAGTTAGAGGTTAGACAGATATATAAATTAAAGCAATGAAATTAGAACTCTTTCAGCGATGCCTAAAACTAAGCATTTATTTTATTGAGCTGAACATCGAAAAAGTTTCATTTAACAGATCCAAGTATTTCTCAAGAATTAAACAAGAAATGACTCATGAGTGCTACTGCTCAGTGATACAGAATTGAGTAGATTATGTGCGATATAAGAAATGCGATGGAACACACACACACATACAGATTCCTTGATCTTTAAACCCCAAAAATTTTAGACATCTACCCCAAAGCCGAAACAGGGGAACAATGTTGACAATTCAAGCCCCTAAGTTCGACAAAGAAGATTTAGTTACAAACAAGGATCAAAATATCGTTTCGAAGGAGATTGAAACGAATCCTTGATAGAATCAAAATTTTAATATTTCGAGGTATGTCATAATATTTGGAGATGTATTATAATATTTTAATGCATTTGCATAATTATTTTGGAATGTTTCAAGATATTTTGATATATTTAAATCAATGTTTTAGAAAAATAATTCTTAAATTTTTTATTTTTGTCATTATGTTTTCGAAACGGGTCGAAACGTTTCCGAAACACATCGAAACGTTTCCGTTTCCTCGGTGACCGAAACAATATACCGAAACAAAATTTTGATAGTTGGTTACAAACTAAAGTGCATTTGAAACAAAATGAGGATAATTTCCTCAAATGCGAATAGTTTCCTCCAAGGCATTTATTTTCATATATTTAAAAATCATTTGTTCAACAGAACTGCAAACTAAACACAGAAGCAGTTCAATCTCAAAAATTACCCAGAGAAGACTGTTATGCATACCTAAGTGTAAGGGGTAGAACCCTCCACTCAGGATTTCGGCTTGACCTCCGCGCGTTCGGGAGTAGCCTTTACCCCTCTTCCTGAGCCGGAGCCCTGGCCTAGCCTAATGTGGGGAGGGCGCACCGTATCCCACATCGGAAGAGAGTCGTCTTCCCCCCTCGCATATAAGTGGGTACCTCCTCCTTTGAGTGCAAGGGCTTATATGCGAGGGGGGAAGACGACTCTCTTCCGATGTGGGATACGGTGCGCCCTCCCCACATTAGGCTAGGCCAGGGCTCCGGCTCAGGAAGAGGGGTAAAGGCTACTCCCGAACGCGCGGAGGTCAAGCCGAAATCCTGAGTGGAGGGTTTCATTCCTTACACTAAGATTCTATCACCACAGATATAAATCAATATTCAATTCTATCCTTTGTCATTTGTCTCAAATTCTGAAGATCATTTGATTGAAAAATTACATCCCTAATAATAACAGAGAATCTTCACAAAATTTAAAACCAAAAAGTTCTTTTTTTTTATTTTTTGGGTTCAACGGACCGGACGCGTGCCCCGACCAATCCCCTCCCAGGTCAAAGGCAGAAAGTTCAACTTCACCAATCAAGTTCAAATCTTTAAATGACTTCTCAAAGGTTTCGAGTTCCAATTTGAATATCAAACCTGATTAGGCTCAATTTGGCTCAAATTTTCTCTTTATTGCTTCGTTTTACCCTTCAAACGAAATAACATCAAACACATGAATCAAAATTTTAATTTTCTTTTCTCTACTTTCTCATCAAAAAAAGAAAAGAAAAAGAACACATATCAAAGGCCAAACACAATTATAGTCAAAAGTCATAGCAGTTAGCTAAAAAATACGAAAATAAAACAAAACACCCAATACCTGAAAAATTTTGCTGCCTTCGTTGACCGATCGAAGAAGCTCTATGGCCCTAATGAAAGCAATCTTCAAAGCTTCAAGCCCTAAAACGACGTCGTCACTGAGCTCTTCATCTCTGTCTTCCAATTCCTCAAACAGAGGGCTCAGTAGCTTCACTCTCCGGACCAAATCACTGTACAGTTCCTTCGAGACATTTCGGCACTCGGGTAACCCAGAAATGTCTTTTATCAGCTCACCGAGTTGACTCACCACCTCCTTCTTTGCATCGTCCATTGGACCCATATGGGTCTCCCAAGAAAAATTGCAGAATTGAAGGTTTTGAGGGAATCGAAACAGACCCAAATCAGATAATTGGGTTAATTTTGATGGTTTGGTCCAGAATTCGTCGACTCACCAAGACGTAATTGGGTAAGACAAATCACCCAAGGAGAGCCTAAGGGGGTTTAGTGGGAAATGAGACAGACCCAGGTACGGGGATTGGTTGAATTTCGAGAATTATTGGCCGAGAATTGAATTGAATGTACAGAGGATTCAAAGTCTTATGTGGCGAGAGAGAGAGTTGTTTTTTTGGGCATTAAATAAGGTGGACTAATTATGGGCTAGTATTATACTTGAAGAATTGATTAGTCTTACCGCGTCTTACCAGAATGCAAGGACAGACTAAAAAGTAGTAAATTCTAAAAACTTGTGTAAAAATGAGAAGGCCTACTCGTAAATTTTAATATTGGATAAAATTTATTTTAAATTCAATATTTGTATTGAATAAGATTTTCATATTAAGTTCTTAAATTAAATCAAAGTAATATTTTTTTGATTTTCTTGGTGTACGCATTTTTGTTTTATATCCCAGCTCTTTCATTGAATTTATTAAATCAATGTTAAACTGTGTGTAAAATTAACTCTCCACACAAAAGGATAAATTTGAGGACAACGGCCCCAAACAACGTACACACCCAGTACATACTCAAACAATTGACCTCAGCCTCGTTACCGTGCTTGTCAAGTGGCCAAATTACCACCAAGTCAATCCCTTAGAATTCAATATACATCGATGATGCATAAAAATAGTTTACACACTATCTGTCAATTAAATAATATAAAATACAGTAAAGTAGAGGGAGAGAGAAGACAAGATTTATAGTGGTATGGTCAATATGACTTACGTCCACTTTGAACGATAAGGATCACCAGTATTTTATTAACTCCGATGTTTAGGAAGAGCAAAGAGTTACAAACTTTAAGAGAGAGAGGAGAGAATTATGCTCAAATGAGTGAGATGCCCCCTCTAAGTAATAATTGAATAGTTAGTCTGACAGTCATAACGGGTTGAGACCATTTAATAGTCATAACGGATTAGGATGACTTTAATAGTAATTAAATAATTTAGCTCCTTGATCTTGATGAGCTTGTCCAGATTGATCATATTAAGCTGGAGTTGCTGGATCTCTTGGAGATAAACAATAAATTCAAACCGGACTTATAATTTGAGTTAAGCCCCTTGAGCTTGGCCCATCATACATGATTTTTAAGATGAGTCTTAATTAGTTAGATACAAATTATTTTATGTGTGATTATTATTGGTGATTATAACCATTCAAGATTTACACTTAAAGCTCTTGTGTAGATGAAAATATTGGAACGACAGTCTCAATATTTATTGATGATGCGTATAATTGATTATAAAAATTTATTCGTCTATTAACCCTATAGGATGAAATTAAGGTTTACCTTTGACGAGCAGATCCACACGAATGAAGAACAGATATAGATCAAATAGCAAGTTCGATAGACCTCATAATCTTTTACTGTATATCCTTCTACACCAAGACCTGAATGCAGTGTGGACTACAATCCTACGAATTTTCTCTCTTGCTCTCTTGCTCTCTCTCTACCTCTTCTAAATGTGAATGTAAAAGTGTAGAAGTTATGGTTGATAGAACTAGAGATTGAGTTTATTTATAGGTTATAGTAGAGACCCTAATGAGAAATAAAGGTCGGGCTTCCAATTGGCCTAGGAATCTTATGTACAATTCAGAACAAACATCCTACGGTCAATTAATAATAACTTAGTCTAATAAAAATTTATTTTTAATCTCTCGAGTCTTATCTCAAAATTACTTTTCGAGCTTCTTATTATTATATATTTAATAATCTTTCTATGTCTAAGATTATAGATATTCATCAATTAATTAAATATAATTAATTGATTTTTTTTATGCTTGAGATCTTATCACTGAATTTATTTGTCATGTCGGATAATTAAATCCATCTGCAAGGTTTAATATATACAAAACTTATAATCTTTCTCAAGAGGACATTATCAACCTATTTAAATAGTGGGAAGTAATTTCCTTTAATAATTAATTTCAACCATACAAATAATATCATCTCCAAATTCACTGAGTTTGTTGATTCAAAATATAAATCACACTTTGATAAATTAAAACAACAATCTATATAATAAAGTAGCTAGATTGTTCGGCTTGAGTTTTTCGCTGCTCAGATCGTTAGAGGATTATTGATCTGACGATCCTAATTGGACTTTTATTTCTTTTATAACTCTAAATCTCTCATATCTCACACACACACACACACACACACACACACACACACACACACACATATATATATATATATATATATATATATATATATATATATACATATACATATATCTTAGATGTTTCAAATACAGTCTCCCAAATACACACTCTCTCATCTTTTATGTAACTCTATCTCTCTCTTACAAACATTCTCTCTATCTCATTCATTTACTTTTGTGAGTGAATGTTATGTGTTAAATATGTATTGTTATTTTTAGTGTTTTTTCATTCAAAGTTTGTAGCTTTGACATTATTTTATTATTGTTAAATGTTATGTGTGAAATATGTTATTTCTATTTTCGGTACTTCTTAGTCATACATTTATATGATTTTATAGAAGAGAAAATATTTAAATGTTAAAAAAAAATTTCGTAGACATTCAAAACCAAACTAATCACAAAAACCAAAAAATTCAAAATCAATCTAATCACCAATAAAAAAATAATAAAGTGATACCAATTGCACAAAAAAAAAAATTCAAAACCAAACTAGTTACCAATAAAAAAAAACAATGACGAATAAAAAAAATAAATGAAACCAATTGCACCAAAAAACAATATTCAAAACCAACTATAAATTTTTTTTATAAGTCGCAGACATTCAAACTCAAACTAATCACCGATAAAAAAAATAATAAAGCCAAATATTTGAGTAATTTTATAGAATGAAAATATATTTGAATGCTAAAAAAATAAATTAAAAGTTGTAGACATGCAAAGTCAAGTTGCACCAAAAAAAAAAAAATCAAATTCAAGTTAATCACCAATAAAAAAATAACAAGTGATACCAATTGCACCAAAAAAAACCAAAAAAAAAAAAAATTAAAGCCCAAGCTAATAGTATTTGCATATGTGATATTGTTTTGAAGAATTTTTTTTATATATTTTTTGGATAGTTCTATTAATATGAAGGATATGATCGACAATATATTTCGGGTCATTTTAAAAGAATTGGTATGAATGTTTTTGACCCACTTTCTTTTTTAAGATGGACAATTACTTACGATTTTTTTATGGATTATATAGTGCCTTCAAATATGAATAATGACTAGTCATTATATGTAAGTGTTAATTAAATATCTCAGGATTAAGAGTTTAACAATCATAATAATTATAAAGTATTTATTTAGTTACTGAAAAGAAAATAACCTCAATAATAATTATGTTCAATACACAAAGTGTACTAGTACAACAATCTGAGATATTAGACAATTTTATATAGTCAAGATAAACTATGTCAGAAGATTACACTATAATCTTATTGATGATGTGTCTAATTTTATCTAAAACTGTGAACCTTTACTTATATCGTACAATGATATGATAATTCGATCTTCTGTGTATAAATCAAACTCTAAATACTAGATTATATATAATGTAAAATAAAAGACATACATGCATATCATATATTTAATATAATATAAATATTTTATTCATACAGATTCTCTCATTAGAAAATAAAATTTTTTTATTAGATAATAAATTGATTTTCATTACAATATTTTTTTTAGTATATAACTCTCACAAAAAAAACCCTTGAGTTGAACATAAAAAGAGCTTGACTCTAAATTTGCACTCCCCCCCCCCCCCCCCCCCCGCGTTTCTTTCACAGCAACAAGAAAAAAAATGTATACAAAGCTCTTCTTTCATGGTTGAAAATAAGATATGTTGCCGTTCTTTTTTGTTGGTTTGTTTTTGTTTTGTATCAGTTTATTTAAGAAAAACACTATAATTTTGAACTTCCTTCCAAATATAAGAAACAACAAAAAAGTCCAAAACGTGGGTTTTTTCGACATTAAAACATAACATATCAACTATCACGTGCAAAAAACTTCTTGTCCTAAGTAGGCAAAGGAATAGAATAATTATTTTTTTAATTTAATATAAATATTTTATCTATACAAATTTTCAATAGAAAATGAAGAAATTTTATTAAATAACAAACTGATTTTAAAAAAAATAAAAATGAATTTTTGGTATATAATTCTCTGAGAAAAAACCCTTGAGTTGAACATAAAAAGAGCTTGATTTCAAGTTCATTTATATTAAAAAATAAGTCGAATTTGGTCAACTTTTTAAATTTGGTTACTACTCAAGCTGACCCCTAGGTGTGTTAAAGCAATTTAACCAAAAAAAAAACATTTCGTACCTTTTCTCCATGTTGCTATTAGCTGTAAAAAATTTTCCTGATGAAAAATAATAATATAGTAGTACTCTTAAGGCTCGTTTGACTGCCGTATTATGAAAAAAAAGATTATATTAGTTAATATGAGTTAATTTTGTGTAAGTGGATAAAACACAAGATTAACAAACAGTAATGTTATTGGGCATATAATAAGGACATAAAAAATAGAGATTTAATGATGAGGCATCTGACATGGATTTGCCACGTCATTAAAATTAGGCCAACTAGTTTAGATTTTTTTTTTATATTGATTTTTCATTCTCCAACTTGTTTAGGACTCCTAATTCAATTCCCCCCCCCCCCCCCCTCTTTCCACTGCCATTACATTCATCATTTCCTCTACCGGCAAGCAACGGAGCTCCGGTTGTCTTCGAATCACTCAAGGAACCCAACCAGATGAATCAGCCACTTCCCACAATACATACTCTACATCTCTCATCTTCCTCTTGGTCTTCATTTCTTAATGGCCAAACAATACTGTGTTAGAGGGTGTTTGTGATTTGGAAGAGACGTTGAATGAATTTAAGCTAGTGGGGGTGGGGTGACGATGTTATTAAAGTAAAGTTAAATTCATTCTTCAATGATAAAATTTAATTGTTTTTTCTGGTATTCAACCTCATCGTCCACATCAGAGTATCAGAGATAAAGAAATGTATTGATCAAATTGGCTAAAATGCATTGACCAAATTGACTGAAAAAGTTGGTATCAAACCAAGGGGGAAGATGAGGAATGTATTATGGGGGAGTGGATGATTTGTCTGGATGGGTTCCTTGAGTGATTCAAAGGCATGTACTCCGTTGGTAGTTGGCAGAGGAAACGATGATTGCAATGACGGTGGAAAGAGGGCAAACCGAAGTAGGAGTCCTAAACAATTTGGAGAATGAAAAGTCAGTAAAAAAAAAAAACTAAAATAGTTGGCATAATTTTAATGACATGGCAAATACACGTCAGGTGCCACATCATTAAGTTCCCATTTTTATGTCCCATTGGATGTACCAATAGCATTAGTGCAAGACTAAATATGTGATAAATTTAATACTTATTGTAATCTAGTGTTTGGTTAGACTGGATAAGGGTCGGATTATAGTCTTAATTACAAATTGACCAAAAAATCATCAATATTATTTAGTTATTAATGTTTTTGTTTATTTGGTGGATAAAATAATAAATTTATAACTTAAATAGCATGAACTAGACTATAATCGGCTCAATAATACAGATAGAGTGTATTATTTGAAAAATAAGTATTTGAAATAAGATTATATATGAAACATAATTTTTTTTGCAACCACATGCAGTATAAGGTTGGATTAGAGAGTTTTTATTTGTTATATAAGAAAAAAATACCTTCCATGACGGCATTAGAAGCCTCCTCATCTCTGAGTCATAACAAAGACCCTTCTTTGGTTTTGGCTGCCGATTGTCCTGGCTCTTTGGTTCCTTTGAGGTTGTTGCTTGGGTAATAAGGGTTTCTTCTAGGTTAGTTGTCCCCTTACTGGATTTTTTGGCTGCTATGGTCCTTAGGTAAACTACCCTGTAGGTGCAACTGGGCAATTGCTCTTGAGATGTTCAAAGTCTCAACAGCCATAGCACACCCTTGTCTCCACATTGGCCCTCACCGAGGCACCCGCAAATCCCTTGATTGGTTACCGTTACTCTGGTCAGGGCGGTGGTAGGGAGCCATTCTCTATACTCCACTACTGCTGCTTGTCTTGATAGGACCTCCTCTTGCAAAAGTTTGTTGTCTTTGGCTCTCCTTTGTGTCCCTCTCCACCAGTGTGGCTCTGTCCACTAAATCACCATAATCCTAAATCGATGGGCCACCAACTTCTCTCTGATCACAAGCCTCAAGCCTTGTTCAAACCGCTTAGTCCTCCTGGTCTCTGTGGATATAAACTTTGTGGCCTAGTGTGACATCTCATCAAACTTGTACTCATACTCAGCCACTGTCATATTTCCTCACCGTAGAGTCAAAAGTCCATACTTATTATGTCCTTCATTGATTCAGGGAAGTACTTATCCTGAAATATTTAGTCAAACTCTACCAAGGTCATTGCACCAGTGTTTTTCATTCGTTTTATTGAATCCCACCAATGATCTATCTCACCTTCTAGCATACAAGTAGCCAGTCTAACTCAGAGATCTTCCGCTATGACCATGCTATCACACATCTTTTCACTTTACGAATCCATCTATTTGCATCCATAGGATTAGCACTCCCTGGAAAAGTGGGCGGGTGCTATCACCAGAATTTTCTCAACACTGCCATCCTGCATTTCTCATTGACATTTCCCTATCCCACCGCTAATGGTTGTACAACCCATTCTGGTTATGGTTTTCATTTTGGTTTTGTACCAGAGTTGTCAATTCCCGTAGATATTGGTAGATACCATTCATAGCATTCGGAGAAGGTGATTGTGGTGGAGGTTTCACACGTCCTCATCCTCGTCCCCGTCTATCTTCCATTTTGCACAACAAGGTACACTTTAGTTTTTTATTAAATCTCTCAATATCTATACACACCCAATTCATAAATATATATACACAAAAGATGTACCTATGGTTTGTCTCTCTCCTACCTACAACTCTAGTGTAACCCAAAATTACAGTTCCCATGTAAGACCTAGTTCCTAGGCTGATATCAAATTGTAACACTCCAAAATTCATCTGGATAGAATTATTCAAACCATGAGAGCAACTAATAACATCCATAAATAAAGATAATATATTCATCATTCATAATAACTAGAGCATAATCCAAACCCAACATGCCAAACCTTGGCAATTACAACCAAAACTGAAAGAACCTTACTCCTAAAGCTAACTAAAAATGTTTAGACAACTATATCAAACCCATTAGTATGACATTAAAACCGTCAGTTACATTCCCAAAATTAAATAACATCTCACAATGGAATAAACAAAATAATAGCCTTCACAACATCTCAAAATAACTTGTGAAATTAAGCAATGAAGGATAAGGCTCTACACATTCACTTCGGGGTCCACTTCGCCATCAATCTGGACTTCCCATATGAGTTCATCCTCTAAACTGAAATCTGTAAAATGTAATAGTAGGGGTGAGAAATAAGCTATGTGGCAACATTTTTCTAAACCCGAACAAGGTTTTAAAATGTATAACAGAAATAGGTCGGTCTCTTTTTACAAAAAAACATTTATAATCTTTGAAGTAAAATAAGGACATTTAAAAGATCTCAAGTTTACGTTTTACACAATATGAAAAATAAGAAGTAAAAACCACCTTCAATTGGTAAATAATCACCAACAACATATAAATATCTCATGAATACAGGCTTGGCTACAGTGAATCTACACAACGAGAATATCCTAGCTCACAAAATTCCATCTTCCCAATAATACACCCCGCATGGCAAAACACTTCAGGAAGGGCTTATATCGACACATCTACAAGAACAAATCATTTGTAGGATTATGGTATACCAACTTTTAGCCTCGATTGTCATAAGCGAATAATGTTTGGCATCCCGCGAGGTACCAACCCAGTACAAGTAATAGGAAACCATAGTACCCCTCAAAGTCTCATACAACATCTAAACACTCTACGACATTAGTTGAAGGTAACCCACATGCATCAACAACCCATACAAGAGATAATATTTCAACTAATTCATCCAATCAGATGTAATTTAGAAACCATAACTTCACAAGTGTTTTCAACTAGAACAATTCTAGGAAAACATACGAGAGATCATCAAAACATATTTTTATTGTTCGGAATCAATACTAGAATTTTAGAAATCAAGAACCTACAAATGTCATGTGGAAAGCCTATATTTCTTGAAATATAAGATTTTGATTGTAATAACAAAGGTTTCATGGCTATAAAACGTAGATTTCATACAACAACATTATAGGATTTGCAAAAAAAACCAAGAATTCATGATTACATATAATATATATGGGTTAGAGTTTGAAACATACATATATAATAACCCTAGCCTCAATGACCGAGTTCAGAGAGAAACCCTTACCTTTAATCCCTTGTGTGATACAAAACCCTAGCCTTTTTGAGCCGTTCACCACGTGAGAATCCTCTCAATTCTTGTTTTCTCTCATTTTTTAGGGTTTTCTAGAGTCAAGAGCTGCCGAAATTGACCTAGGGGCGTCCTTAAGATATTTATAGGGTCAGGATCTGAACAGTTCTCGCGAGTCTGATCGTTGTTAAAATTATACTGGCGTTTGAATGTGATATTGGGCATTTGATTGTGACTTCAAATGTGATATTGACATTCGGACGTTTTGGACGTGTCGACACGACATTTTGATTCTTGATTGTGGGAAAGAGGGTGTTTTTGGATTCTTTTTGGGCTTCAGATACACTGGAGTTTGTGGGTCTTCTGGTATCTTTTATTTGGGCGAATGGGCTCTCGGTCTGTAGCGATTGATGGGCTTTTTATTTTTGCTTTTCCCAGTCTGTGGCTTTCGTGCTTCTTGTACTGATTTCTAATTTTCTTTTTGATGGAATTCTGTTGCTGATTTAAAAAAGATTAAATAAAATAATAGTATCAGTAGTATAGTAGCAGCAGCAACACCACCACCAACAGTAATTAGTATAATAATGGTAATGGAAGAATAAGAAGTCAAAGTATTTTGGGCTGCCAAAAAACAAAATTTCTTCTTCCATGAAGAAAGTAACATGCCAAGCAGATACTAGGCAAAGATGGAATGGTAATGGTGGTGGTGGTGGTCTGGTCTGGTCTATTCCCTTTGAGTTGCAGCAAAGAACTGCTAATTTGTTTCTGAATGCTTATTTTTTTCATTTTTCAAGAAGGGCTTCTTTTGTTTTCTGTTACATTTGTGCTGTTATTTTCATTTATTTTTAAATAAATTTCTTGCATAAACAGGGTTTATGGTTTTTCCCTTACATGCTGATAGTGCATCCACGTGTGTTCTAAAGTGAAACTCTAGTTTTCTCTTTTCATCCTAAATATATAAAGGCTCGTCTTCCCATGCTTTTCCTCTGATCTTAGACCTTCTAACATATTTCAGAATTGGTGACGGAAGGCGCTCTTTAGTCCTGGTTGTTTTCATTGGAGGGGTAACATTTGCAGAGATATCTGCACTTCGTTTTCTCAGTGCCCAGGTATGTTTATAAATTTTATGCCTTGGATAATATTAAGTATTGTTTTATGTTTCTCTTTTACATTGTTTACTCAGCAACGTGTCATACCATGTGTGATATAAAACACGGGAGATTTGCTTGGGAATTTTGTGCAAGTGGACAAGACTGGTTTTGCATTCTTTCTCAAGTGAAACAGATTTTTGGGCTTCTAGATGCCTGATTCTAAGAAACACTGAACGAATTTGTCTGTTTCTCTTGAAGTAAAAGTCGAACCGTGCCAAACTTACTGTCAGCTGGCTGATTTTGACTAATAAACAAGTTCATCAATGATGTTAAATGAACTATTTGGGTATTTTTCTTTGGTGACAATTTCTCTGCAAACTTCTGCTTGCAGTCATCCCTTTTTTCAAAGTCGAAAAGATGAATGGGTCTGCATACTTGATTAATTCATATTCGTGGTTCCTTTGTTTATTTTATTTCTTAATATGCTGGAATTTTAGGCTCATGATATTTAAGTTATGTTTCGGTTAATGGGATTGGCTCTCATTACGAGTAGAGATCATTAGCATTAACATTTTGTGGTTCACGTTGGAGTTATTTTGGTGTGCAAGTTTTGTAGACTTCAAACTTTTTTCTTTGCTAATTTTTGAGTTCCAATCATTTAACTCAAAAATAAAGGTTTTATTACTAGAGCTAAAAGTGCCGATATGCATTGATATGAATCATCACAAGAAAAATGGAGTTGGAGAGGATTTTGTGATCATTAAAAATTTAGGGCAAAAAATGTAATTGATTTGTGTTTCCAAATGCTTCCAGTATTTTTTAAACTCGTGTCTTTGGAACCAAACGGTATTGTTCAAATGTGAAGCGCAAGGGAATGATTATGTTTTTAGTGTACACCAAAATGCCAACTTACCAAATCCTTCTGGTAAGCTTCTCACGGATTCTCTGAATTAACAGAAAAGGTGTTGTTATTGATGTTGCTGATACCTGGCCAACTACAGGAACCTGTACCCATGGGCAGAGCCAGAAAACTGCTATAGAGGAGTGCAAATTTTAATAATAGGAAAAATACGAAACTGTAAAAATAATGAATGCAAAATTTAAAATGTTGATTAGTAATATTTCTATTCAATTCATCCACAATTGTTCTGGATTAGTTTTCATATTTTGAAAACATTGCATGATAACCTCATTGTTAACCCCATAAAACAAGTTTTTTCTTCATAGAGTGCCTCTAATCAATCGTTGTTATTGGATTGACAGTGAATCAAAACCTTGGGTGAGACCCATTGTTAGTTCAAGGGCAACAACAGATTAGGTCAGCTAATTAGATAAGCAAATTACTTCTAAATAGTATTATCGTTCTTAATGTATCCCAATTAACAACTGAGAGAGAGGGGGAGCGAGATATTAGGAGCAGGAAAACAAATAGCTGTCGAAATTTTTCTTGAGAATATATTGAGAGGATTCAAATAACTAAATATTAGCTAAGTTTACTTAATTGGATGTTCCGAGATTGAACTCAAATATGAAGAATGATTATGTGGATCAGTGTGTATGAAAACTTTTTTGAAAGGAACAAGATTGACAAATACATTAAAACATGTACAGGAATTTTTACAAAAAAAAAAATTTGAGTGGTGGCAGAGTTGCTTGTAGCTCTGCCCCTGCCTTTACCCATGGTTGGGGGGTCTCAGATGATCAAGCAGCTACATTGAAGATGCCTTATTTTGTTAGTCTGGATAACTTTTTCCCCGCTTTTTTCAGTGCTCCTCAATACCTAATCTTGTTAGTATGTCTTTATCAATCTACTATGTCTTTGCAGGAAGGGATGGCATATGACTTGATTGTAGGGACAACAAAAATTGTCAACGGCGATACCTTCACCGAATCATTCATAGAGAAATTGGGTTGACTTAAAGAGAATTGTGCGTTCCATATTTCCTGTAGAAGATTAAGAGCTTTTGATGCTTGTACGACATTAAAGGAACCTTGCTGCTGCAATTACTACACACGAGTGGTTTAGAACTGCTGTTTCGGGTTGAAAACAATGTGTATTTACTGTTTTATTGCCAAGGAGTAAGTTGAAAGTTTTGTGGTTCCACTGTATTCATTTTTTTTTCCTAGTAAGTTTTTGTTTTGTTGTTTGAGGTTTATTTTCTGATGACAGGAATTGTATTTATGTTGAATCTTTCTATTCTGTGTCTCTAGTGCTTACAAAATTAGCTTATCGTTCTATTCTCAGTCTCAAGTGATTGGAAAGTTAGCTTCTCAGCTATCGTTGTATGACTGACCCCAGGCCGATTGTTCTGCTTAAATATTCAATACACAAAATCCCCAACAGCTGGATTAACGTCTACAGGTAAAGTGAATTAGAGAGAGAGAGAGAGAGAGAGAGAGTCCTTTATTTTGAAAGTGACAAGATAATTCTTGTAACCCTCTTTCTTTATTATGCTGTGTCATTTGAACACAACATTAAACACCTCTAGGGGGCCATCTTCATGGGGTATCTTGGTAGTTGCCTGATTCGTGTGAAATGGATGGTTGCATGTGCTCTGAAGGGACCCGGCTACGTTATAGTTAGCACTCAGCAAAAAGGGAGGTTGAGAAAAGAAAGGGTGTGTTTGGATTGTATTTCCAAAAATAGGATTCAAAAATGTTTTGGAAAGAATTTTAAGAAAGTGTGTTTGATGTTTTTATATTGTAAAATTTATTTGGTTATATGTTTCTGAAAACAGTTTTAAAGAACATAAAATAATAAAATCTAGTTAGATAATGATCTACAAAATAATGAAAATATAATAGAGATATAAATCCATTCCACACCAATCTTTTTTGCCTACTAATTTTAGGTGGGGTAATTATAATAGAATGAATAGACACAAGTGCATTCTTTCCTAGTTTAGGTTGAGAATCACCAACAATATCACTTCCTTTGCCAAAATTAAAACTTGAACCCACTTCACACATATGTATACACATCTGTGCACATATATGTATATTGAGTTGCTTGTCCCTTCGGTGAGAGAGCTTTGGAGATCTTCGGCGAGGTAGCTCTGTTGGATTCGAAGAGGAAAACTTCACAGTGAAGCTCAAGTAGAGAGGGAGAGTTGCAACTTGCGGGAGAATAGAGATGAGTTGGAGAGAGGGGGGATGAGTTGCGAGAAATAAGGAGCCTTTTGAATTGAAGTCTCAAAAAATGCTGAAAATGTTTTCGATGAAGTTCAATATCTAGACCTCATTAAAGAGTTATGTTTTTCGTATTTTCAAAATTTTTGAAAATCTTGTTTGAAAAGTGGAAAGAGAGGTATATCATGTTCTCAAAATTTAGCCTGATTTTCAAAAAGCTTTTCAAAAAATAGCAAATCAAAATTTTTTTTGGTGTTTTGTATTTAAAAACAAATACTTGTTTTCAAGATACAAATCAAACAGACCCAAAATTTTCGAAGATAGAAAATGAACAACTTAGTTCCAAGTTGTAGTGTCAACTTCTGATCGTGTCCATGTTTGTACCCAAATTTGTGGTATTAGAAAAAACTATTTAACCCATTACTAGCTCAAAAAAATCAAATTCCAAATGTTCATTTCTTTTTCTTATATTATGAAATGAATAGATCTTTCACATATACCATTAATCTGGTTCATTTATAATTTGTGTTGACAAATTGCATCATTTTTTAGTACAAGCCGTGTTATTGTTAAGTTCGCGTTGTTTTAAATTTGTGTCGAACACATATCAGGTCATCGAATTTTACTCTCTGCGATTGTATTTGGTGCAACAGTGTGCTGCAACATCCACATTACAGTCCCAAGACATAAAGGCTACCTAAAATCAGTTGCCCACTTCAAAAGTCAAGCAAAATTCTAATGTTTAAATTGGGGAATAAATATAACTTCTTCCCATTACCAACAATCCATGACCCCTAAAAATCCCATTTCACCCAAAAAAAAAGAAAAATGTTACAAAAAAAGACACCGCTCCCATCCATATTTTTGTACACAAATACCTTGATTTAATACACCAACATATCTGTCTATATAATACCTATGTTTCAAGAGGATAACAAAACTCCTGCACAATATTCTGAGGTCTACTATGACGACTTACAAGAGCTTCAGGAAGAAATCTAAGTTTCACCTGAATATCATGAAACACAGACTGCTTCAACTTGTTGGAGAAGTTCTAAAACGCTTGCTGCTTTTCTCTTGGCCCGATCAGTGCCATTCTCCGACAGTTCCTTCAATACCTCTTCTGCCCCAAGCTCCTTAGCTATTCTTAAACATTGTACATCACCTGTACACAGTGACCACAATAGAGCGGCAGCATTCTCCCGGTTGCGTGGTGAACCGGTTCTTATAACCTCTACCAGTACTGGCATTGGCTCAGCCTGACCAATCGCTGCTTTACCTTCTTGATGGCTTGCAAGTATAGCCAGTATTGCTAATGCCTCATCCATCATTCCACCACCAGCATCCTTCAGCAATCCCATCAGTGGTGCCACGATCCCCGCCTTTAATGCTCTCACCTTGTTTCCCTGATATATTGAGAGATTAAAAATTGCAGTAGCTGCATCCTTCTTTCCCCTTGGAGTGCCCTGGCAGAGCAAATTGATAAGAGCTGGGATAGCCCCTGCTGCTCCGATTGCCACCTTGTTTTCATCAAACACTGATAAACTAAAAAGGGTTGCAGCAGCATTCTCTCTTGCTTCCATGCTGCCATTTTTCAACACATCTACGATATCAGGTATAGCTCCTGCATTTACAATACTTCCCTTGTTTGCCTCGTGTATGGAAAGGTTGAGAAGCGCCGTAACAGCGTGCTCCTGGGTCCGAGAATCAGTAGATGATAGTAGTTCTACAAGCAGAGGAATGGCTCCTGCCTCTGCAATACAGACTCTATTATCCGCATTTCTCTTTGCCAGTAAACGGAGCTCACCGGCAGCTGCTCTTTGCTGTTCTGAATTACCATTTGCAAGTTTTTGTAACAAGGCATCAATAGCAGCTCGATCACAGTCTGAACCACCAGCTCCTGATCTGCTATTACTACAATTGTTTTGTTTCTTTGGCAGCTCAACACCATTACTCTCACACCACAAAGCAATAAGACTCTTCAAGACGTAGTTAGGTGTTAAGGCTGTATGCAAAAGAGTCTGCTGAGTCTTGGGACAAGTCTTGTGCCCTGCGTCCAGCCATTTCTGAATGCAGGACCTTTCATATGTCTGCAAAAGTAAAATAGCAGCTAAATATTGGCTAACAGTGCATATGCAAAGCTGTAAACTGCTAAGGTAAATGCCAGTTCAAACCTGTCCAGTAGAAACAATAACAGGATCTTTCATCAATTCAAGGGATATTGGACACCGAAAATCATCAGGGATAACCGGAGACCTGTGCTTAATCAAGGCCTTTTCATCCTCGGAGGCATCAAAGTTGGGGTTTCCCATCACTACACAGTCCTTTAGCTTCCTAAGGATTAATGACATGGTCTCAAAGCAGTGATCTTGAACTCCATCACTAGATATAACCATATCGTGGATAGCAATTGACTCCCTCTTTAAATCGTTTATAGTCCTGAGATGCAACTTTTTCGAAAGCCTTTTCAGAATGGAAAGGTCAGGGTCTTTTTCCTTTTGTGCCATAGCTAAATCCATTTCCAGTTGCAAATCAGGTGAGTGCATCCTGCCCATTGCTCTTTTAAATTGTACATGCACAAGTTCAATCTGAAGGAAGTATAAGCAGGTCATAACTTTGGTCAATAAAAAAGAAAGTACAGACTTCCATAAAATTTTTAGTCTGAAGTATGTTTCTGAAAAAAAAAAAAAGCTCCTAAAGTACCTGTTCTCGCACTTCCTCTGAGATATTGAGTTTATCACAAGGAATCTGGGTCAGAGCTTCTTCAATATGTTCTGTCAGTTGACGGAACTTTACTGCAATTTTGTCCATTTGCAGAGCCTGTGACATGGAAAACGAAGCTACCATAAAGACAGAAACCAAACCATACAAGTTGGTTGTTTTCAAAACAAAAATATTGATACATGATGAGTGTAAAAAGTCACGTTCTTACCAGCTTATGGATAGTTAGAGGTTAGACAGATATATAAATTAAAGCAATGAAATTAGAACTCTTTCAGCGATGCCTAAAACTAAGCATTTATTTTATTGAGCTGAACATCGAAAAAGTTTCATTTAACAGATCCAAGTATTTCTCAAGAATTAAACAAGAAATGACTCATGAGTGCTACTGCTCAGTGATACAGAATTGAGTAGATTATGTGCGAAATAAGAAATGCGAAGGAACACACACACACATACAGATTCCTTGATCCTTAAACCTCAAAAATTTTAGACATCTACCCCAGAGCCCAAACAGGGGAACAATGTTGACAATTCAAGCCCCTAAGTTCAACAAAGAAGATTTAGTTACAAACAAGGATCAAAATTTTCGCATGAATCAAAATTTTAATTTTCTTTTCTCCACTTTCTCATCAAAAAAAAGAAAAGAAAAAGAACACATATCAAAGGCCAAACACAATTATAGTCAAAAGTCATAGCAGTTAGCTAAAAAATACGAAAATAAAACAAAACACCCAATACCTGAAAATTTTTGCTGCCTTCGTTGACCGATCGAAGAAGCTCTATGGCCCTAATGAAAGCAATCTTCAAAGCTTCAAGCCCTAAAACGACGTCGTCACTGAGCTCTTCATCTCTGTCTTCCAATTCCTCAAACAGAGGCCTCAGTAGCTTCACTCTCCGAACCAAATCACTGTACAGTTCCTTCGAGACATTTCGGCACTCGGGTAACCCAGAAATGTCTTTTATCAGCTCACCGAGTTGACTCACCACCTCCTTCTTTGCATCGTCCGTTGGACCCATATGGGTCTCCCAAGAAAAATTGCAGAATTGAAGGTTTTGAGGGAATCGAAACAGACCCAAATCAGATAATTGGGTTAATTTTGATGGTTTGGTCCAGAATTCGTCGACTCACCAAGACGTAATTGGGTAAGACAAATCACCCAAGGAGAGCCTAAGGGGGTTTAGTGGGAAATGAGACAGACCCAGGTACGGGGATTGGTTGAATTTCGAGAATTATTGGCCGAGAATTGAATTGAATGTACAGAGGATTCAAAGTCTTATGTGGCGAGAGAGAGAGAGAGAGAGAGTTGTTTTTTTGGGCATTAAATAAGGTGGACTAATTATGGGCTAGTATTATACTTCAAGAATTGATTAGTCTTACCGCGTCTTACCAGAATGCAAGGACAGACTAAAAAGTAGTAAATTCTAAAAACTTGTGTAAAAATGAGAAGGCCTACTCGTAAATTTTAATATTGGATAAAATTTATTTTAAATTCAATATTTGTATTGAATAAGATTTTCATATTAAGTTCTTAAATTAAATCAAAGTAATATTTTTTTGATTTTCTTGGTGTACGCATTTTTGTTTTATATCCCAGCTCTTTCATTGAATTTATTAAATCAATGTTAAACTGTGTGTAAAATTAACTCTCCACACAAAAGGATAAATTTGAGGACAACGGCCCCAAACAACGTACACACACCCAGTACATACTCAAACAATTGACCTCAGCCTCGTTACCGTGCTTGTCAAGTGGCCAAATTACCACCAAGTCAATCCCTTAGAATTCAATATACATCGATGATACATAAAAATAGTTTACACACTATTTGTTAATTAAATAATATAAAATACAGTAAAGTAGAGGGAGAGAGAAAACAAGATTTATAGTGGTTTGGTCAATATGACTTACGTCCACTTTGAATGATAAGGATCACCAATATTTTATTAACTCCAATGTTTAGGGAGAGCAAAGAGTTATAAACTTTAAGAGAGAGAGGAGAGAATTATGCTCAAATGAGTGAGATGCCCCCTCTAAGTAATAATTGAATAGTTAGTCTGACAGTCATAATGGGTTGGGACCGTTTAATAGTCATAACGGATTAGGATGACTTTAATAGTAATTAAATAGTTTCGCTCCTTGATCTTGATGAGCTTGTACAGGTTGATCATATTAAGCTGAACTTGCTGGATCTCTTGGAGATAAACAATAAACTCAAATCGGACTTATAATTTGAGTTAAGCCCCTTGAGCTTGGCCCATCATACATGATTTTTAAGATGAGTCTTAATTAGTTAGATACAAATTATTTTATGTGTGATTATTATTGGTGATTATAACCATTCAAGATTTACACTTAAAGCTCTTGTGTAGATGAAAATATTGGAACGACAGTCTCAATATTCATTGATGATGCGTATAATTGATTATAAAAATTTATTCGTCTATTAACCCTATAGGATGGAATTAAGGTTTACCTTTGACGAGCAGATCCACACGAATGAAGAACAAATATAGATCAAATAGCAAGCTCGATAGACCTCATAATCTTTTACTGTATATCCTTCTACACCAAGACCTGAATGCAGTGTGGACTACAATCCTACAAATTTTCTCTCTTGCTCTCTCTCTACCTCTTCTAAATGTGAATGTAAAAGTGTAGAAGTTATGGTTGATAGAACTAGAGATTGAGTTTATTTATAGGTTATAGTAGAGACCCTAATGAGAAATAAAGGTCGGGCTTCCAATTGGCCTAGGAATCTTATGTACAATTCAGAACAAACATTCTACGGTCAATTAATAATAACTTAGTCTACTAAAAATTTATTATTAATCTCTCGAGTCTTATCTCAAAATTAATTTTCGAGCTTCTCATTATTATATATTTAATAATCTTTCTATGTCTAAGATTATAGATATTCATCAATTAATTAAATATAATTAATTATTTTTTTTTATGCTTGAGATCTTATCACTCAACTTATTTGTCATGTCGTATAATTAAATCCACCTGCAGGGTTTAATATATACAAAACTTATAATCTTTCTCAAGAGGACATTATCAACCTATTTAAATAGTGGGAAGTAATTTCCTTTAATAATTAATTTCAACCATACAAATAATATCATCTCCAAATTCACTGAATTTGTTGATTCAAAATATAAATCTCACTTTGATGAATTAAAACAACAATCTATATAATAAAGTAGCTAGATTGTTCGTCTTGAGTTTTTCGCTGCTCAGATCGTTAGAGGATTATTGATCTGACGATCCTAATTGGACTTTTATTTCTTTTATAACTCTAAATCTCTCATATCTCACATATATATATACATATATCTTAGATGTTTCAAATACAGTCTCCCAAATACACACTCTCTCATCTCTCATATAACTCTATCTATCTCTTACAAACATTCTCTCTATCTCATTCATTTACTTTTGTGAGTGAATGTTATGTGTTAAATGTGTATTGTTATTTTTAGTGTTTTTTCATTCAAAGTTTGTAGCTTTGACATTATTTTATTATTGTTAAATGTTATGTGTGAAATATGTTATTTATATTTTCGGTACTTCTTAGTCATACATTTATATGATTTTATAGAAGAAAAAATATTTAAATATTAAAAAAAAATTCGTAGACATTCAAAACCAAACTAATCACAAAAACCAAAAAATTCAAAATCAATCTAATCACCAATAAAAAAATAATAAAGTGATACCAATTGCACAAAAAAAAATTCAAAACCAAACTAGTTACCAATAAAAAAAAAACAATGACCAATAAAAAAAATAAATGAAACCAATTGCACCAAAAAACAATATTCAAAACCAACTATAAATTTTTTTTTATAAGTCGCAGACATTCAAACTCAAACTAATCACCGATAAAAAAAATAATAAAGCCAAATATTTGAGTAATTTTATAGAATAAAAATATATTTGAATGCTAAAAAAATAAATTAAAAGTTGTAGACATGCAAAGTCAAGTTGCACCAAAAAAAAAAATCAAATTCAAGTTAATCACCAATAAAAAAATAACAAGTGATACCAATTGCATCAAAAAAAACCAAAAAAAAAAAATTAAAGCCCAAGCTAATAGTATTTGCATATGTGATATTGTTTTGAAGAATTTTTTTTATATATTTTTTGGATAGTTCTATTAATATGAAGGATATGATCGACAATATATTTCGGGTCATTTTAAAAGAATTGGTATGAATGTTTTTGACCCACTTTCTTTTTTAAGATGGACAATTACTTACGATTTTTTTATGGGTTATATAGTGCCTTCAAATATGAATAATGACTAGTCATTATATGTAAGTGTTAATTAAATATATCAGGATTAAGAGTTTAACAATCATAATAACTGTAAAGTATTTATTTAGTTACTGAAAAGAAATAACCTAAATAATAATTATGTTCAATACACAAAGTGTACTAGTACAACAATCTGAGATATTAGACAATTTTATATAGTCAAAATAAACTATGTTAGAAGATTACACTATAATTTTATTGATGATGTGTCTAATTTTATCTAAAACTGTGAACCTTTACTTATATCGTACAATGATATGATAATTCGATCTTCTGTGTATAAATCAAACTCTAAATACTAGATTATATATAATGTAAAATAAAAGACATACATGCATATCATATATTTAATATAATATAAATATTTTATTCATACAGATTCTCTCATTAGAAAATAAAATTTTTTTATTAGATAATAAATTGATTTTCATTACAATATTTTTTTTTAGTATATAACTCTCACAAAAAAAACCCTTGAGTTGAACATAAAAAGAGCTTGACTCTAAATTTGCACTCCCCCCCCCCCCCCCCCCCCCCGCGTTTCTTTCACAGCAACAAGAAAAAAAATGTATACAAAGCTCTTCTTTCATGGTTGAAAATAAGATATGTTGCCGTTCTTTTTTGTTGGTTTGTTTTTGTTTTGTATCAGTTTATTTAAGAAAAACACTATAATTTTGAACTTCCTTCCAAATATAAGAAACAACAAAAAAGTCCAAAACGTGGGTTTTTTCGACATTAAAACATAACATATCAACTATCACGTGCAAAAAACTTCTTGTCCTAAGTAGGCAAAGGAATAGAATAATTATTTTTTAATTTAATATAAATATTTTATCTATACAAATTTTCAATAGAAAATGAAGAAATTTTATTAAATAACAAACTGATTTTAAAAAAATAAAAATGAATTTTTGGTATATAATTCTCTGAGAAAAAACCCTTGAGTTGAACATAAAAAGAGCTTGATTTTAATGCTCCGTTTGGTAGAGAGGATGGAAAGTAGGAGGGATACATTTTTTTATCCTTCAAGGATGAAAAGTAGGAATGATACACTTTCCTTCCTTTGTGTTTGATTAAATAAATGAAAAATAAAAATGACTATTTTTTTTTTGTGCTAGCTAAGATTAGAGGTGACAATTGAGTAGAGTCGTGTCGTGTCAAATTTGTGTGAGTCATTACGGATTTGTGTCGAATATTAGTCAAATTTAACTTAACTCATTTAACTAATTGTGTCGTGTCGAGTTGCGAGTTGACCTGTTTATTTTCGTATCGAGTTCGAGTCGTGTCATCGTCTTGAGTCAAAAAATTTCACCCTTAGTTAAGATGAAAAAATTTTTTTTTAATTAAAATTTTTTTTTTTTTAATTTTTTTTAAATTTTTTTAAAAATCTATTTAATAAAACAAGAGTATGTTTGAATTTTGTCTCAATCATATTTTCTCCCTCAAAACCATCATCAATCACTTACCTCACTCATCATTCTTTTGTCCTACTCAAACGTCAAATCACATTACTTATTTATATCATATGTTTAATCATTTATATATTTTTTTCTATAAACATCACATCACTCATTTTTATCATATATTTAATTATTTAATATTTGATTAATTTGTAGTTAATATATTTTTAAAAAAATTAATATAATAAGATCTATTTTTTGGACACTCGAATTTTATATTTTATTGTGCCTTCAGGCACGAGCTATGACTAATATATATATATCTTACCATTGTATTTTTATATGAAATTAATGCATACATAAGATATATAGATAAATAAGATACATCTCAACACAAATAATTAATTTTTCATTCACTTTCCTTCCGATTTTGGAAAGATTAATTTTGGTGAGTTGAAATGAGAGTTAATCCATCAATTTTTCCATCCTTCCTACTTTCCTTCCTTACCAAACATGATATTTTATTTATCCCACCAACTTTCCATCTTTCCAACTTTTCATCCTCCCACTTTTCCATTGAGCCTATTTTATGAATTTGACAATTAATTCATAAATCATAGACGACGTATTATGGCACTGAAAAAAAAAAAGGGTAAGAGTGTAGAAAAATTAAAATTAATTTTAAATAAAATAATAATTATGATTTAACTGAAAACATAATCATTAACGGAGCTCAATGTTAAACCAAGATTCATATAGTCGGTCACAAAAATATTGGGAAACTTGACTTTTCACCATTAATTTCAGTCCAGAAATTTTCTCCTAATAAAAATAAAAGTTCTGGTCAGCTGCCAAATTGTGACGTGGCAAAGTTGGTTTGACCAAGCAACGTGTAAGAACACGCCACTTGGCGCATAGAGAGAAAGAGAAAATGAAGGCTGACGTGCCTGAGAAAAAATCAATAGCAAGCCGTAACGTGGACGGCGCGCGTTATTGCCCTACACGTTCAATCCAATTATATTGGTCGGTAACGCCACGTCATATGATACCATGGGTGCCACAACACCTTTTGATATGATTTTTGGTCAAATCGATACACCAAATTTTAGAACTCGTTTTTAATCGGTGGCGGATCTTCGATGGGGCAGCTGTTCGTATTGTAATTTTTTAAAAAATTTAGGATCTAAGTAAAATTTTAAAAAATTTTAAATCCTGCCTTTGCTAAAATTTTTATAAAATATAGGGTTAGTTAGTATATTTTCCACGCCCTTCGTCTTCAACTATTCGTTTAAACTTGGACTCCTAATTTCTGTCATTTTGTTTGTATTTATCAAGAAAATTTTCTTATTTACATACATTTGAGAAACTATTTTTAGTCATCACAATTCTAAATATGATGTATGAAATCAACACAAAATTTCTGAATTTTTAGCCTTAACGAATAGGTGAATTTATTAGTCCCTTCAAATAAATAATTCAATACTAACCCCAAATAAATATCACAAAAACTTAGTAAACATATGTTATATACGATACGTTATAAATATTGCTTCCTTTGAATTTTTCTTTCTTGGGTAACCCACTGCTCCTCTTATCTCTTTTTTGTTTTTTTTCTCTTTAGCCTTCTTGACTTCGTTTTTGAATTCAATCGACTTGTATCTAATCAATTGAGTGAATAACTTTAATGGAAATGGAGATATTAGGAGATTCTATCAGAGTGGTTGTAAGAGATTATACACAAACTATTTTTTCGTTTTTAAAACTTCTTTATTTATTTATTTATTATTATTACACAATTTTTAGTTATTGTTGCTCATTTATTTTGCTAAAACAAATAATAAAGCTTGGATAAGTACAATAGATCTATAGATATTATATTAAAAATTATAAAAAGTGCCAGTTACACTTCAAAACATTATAATCAATTACAAAATCGATAACGAATAATTAGAACGTTTCATTTAAAATATAACGTTTCAACAGTAATATTGTTCAATATTACCTTCATTTCCATCTATGTTGTAGGTATGAATACTAAATGAGGATCTTCCAACTTGGCTCATTCAAGTTCATTTATATTAAAAAATAAGTCGAATTTGGTCAACTTTTTAAACTTGGTTACTACTCAAGCTGACCCCTAGGTGTGTTAAAGCAATTTAACCAAAAAAAACATTTCGTACCTTTTCTCCATGTTGCTATTAGCTGTAAAAAAATTTCCTGATGAAAAAAAATAATATAGTAGTACTCTTAGGCTCGTTTGACTGCCGTATTATGAAAAAAAAGATTATATTAGTTAATATGAGTTAATTTTGTGTAAGTGGATAAAACACAAGATTAACAAACAGTAATGTTATTGGGCATATAATAAGGACATAAAAAATAGAGATTTAATGATGAGGCATCTGACATGGATTTGCCACGTCATTAAAATTAGGCCAACTAGTTTAGGTTTTTTTTTTTTTTTGATTTTTCATTCTCCAACTTGTTTAGGACTCCTAATTCAATTCCCCCCCCCCCCCTCTTTCCACTGCCATTACATTCATCATTTCCTCTACCGGCAAGCAACGGAGCTCCGGTTGTCTTCGAATCACTCAAGGAACCCAACCAGATGAATCAGCCACTTCCCACAATACATACTCTACATCTCTCATCTTCCTCTTGGTCTTCATTTCTTAATGGCCAAACAATACTGTGTTAGAGGGTGTTTGTGATTTGGAAGAGACGTTGAATGAATTTAAGCTAGTGGGGGTGGGGTGACGATGTTATTAAAGTAAAGTTAAATTCATTCTTCAATGATAAAATTTAATTGTTTTTTCTGGTATTCAACCTCATCGTCCACATCAGAGTATCAGAGATAAAGAAATGTATTGATCAAATTGGCTAAAATGCATTGACCAAATTGACTGAAAAAGTTGGTATCAAACCAAGGGGGAAGATGAGGAATGTATTATGGGGGAGTGGATGATTTGTCTGGATGGGTTCCTTGAGTGATTCAAAGGCATGTACTCCGTTGGTAGTTGGCAGAGGAAACGATGATTGCAATGACGGTGGAAAGAGGGCAAACCGAAGTAGGAGTCCTAAACAATTTGGAGAATGAAAAGTCAGTAAAAAAAAAAAACTAAAATAGTTGGCATAATTTTAATGACATGGCAAATACACGTCAGGTGCCACATCATTAAGTTCCCATTTTTATGTCCCATTGGATGTACCAATAGCATTAGTGCAAGACTAAATATGTGATAAATTTAATACTTATTGTAATCTAGTGTTTGGTTAGACCGGATAAGGGTCGGATTATAGTCTTAATTACAAATTGACCAAAAAATCATCAATATTATTTAGTTATTAATGTTTTTGTTTATTTGGTGGGTAAAATAATAAATTTATAACTTAAATAGCATGAACTAGACTATAATCGGCTCAATAATACAGATAGAGTGTATTATTTGAAAAATAAGTATTTGAAATAAGATTATATATGAAACATAATTTTTTTTGCAACCACATGCAGTATAAGGTTGGATTAGAGAGTTTTTATTTGTTATATAAGAAAAAAATACCTTCCATGACGGCATTAGAAGCCTCCTCATCTCTGAGTCATAACAAAGACCCTTCTTTGGTTTTGGCTGCCGATTGTCCTGGCTCTTTGGTTCCTTTGAGGTTGTTGCTTGGGTAATAAGGGTTTCTTCTAGGTTAGTTGTCCCCTTATTGGATTTTTTGGCTGCTATGGTCCTTAGGTAAACTACCCTGTAGGTGCAATTGGGCAATTGCTCTTGAGATGTTCAAAGTCTCAACAGCCATAGCACACCCTTGTCTCCACATTGGCCCTCACCGAGGCACCCGCAAATCCCTTGATTGGTTACCGTTACTCTGGTCAGGGCGGTGGTAGGGAGCCATTCTCTATACTCCACTACTGCTGCTTGTCTTGATAGGACCTCCTCTTGCAAAAGTTTGTTGTCTTTGGCTCTCCTTTGTGTCCCTCTCCACCAGTGTGGCTCTGTCCACTAAATCACCATAATCCTAAATCTTATGGGCCACCAACTTCTCTCTGATCACAAGCCTCAAGCCTTGTTCAAACCGCTTAGTCCTCCTGGTCTCTGTGGATATAAACTTTGTGGCCTAGTGTGACATCTCATCAAACTTGTACTCATACTCAGCCACCATCATATTTCCTCACCGTAGAGTCAAAAGTCCATACTTATTATGTCCTTCATTGATTCAGGGAAGTACTTATCCTGAAATATTTAGTCAAACTCTACCAAGGTCATTGCACCAGTGTTTTTCATTCGTTTTATTGAATCCCACCAATGATCTATCTCACCTTCTAGCATACAAGTAGCCAGTCTAACTCAGAGATCTTCCGCTATGACCATGCTATCACACATCTTTTCACTTTACGAATCCATCTATTTGCATCCATAGGATTAGCACTCCCTGGAAAAGTGGGCGGGTGCTATCACCAGAATTTTCTCAACACTGCCATCCTGCATTTCTCATTGACATCTCCCTATCTCACCGCTAATGGTTGTACAACCCATTCTGGTTATGGTTTTCATTTTGGTTTTGTACCAGAGTTGTCAATTCCCGTAGATATTGGTAGATACCATTCATAGCATTCGGAGAAGGTGATTGTGGTGGAGGTTTCACACGTCCTCATCCTCGTCCCCGTCTATCTTCCATTTTGCACAACAAGGTACACTTTAGTTTTTTATTAAATCTCTCAATATCTATACACACCCAATTCATAAATATATATACACAAAAGATGTACCTATGGTTTGTCTCTCTCCTACCTACAACTCTAGTGTAACCCAAAATTACAGTTCCCATGTAAGACCTAGTTCCTAGGCTGATATCAAATTGTAACACTCCAAAATTCATCATGGATAGAATTATTCAAACCATGAGAGCAACTAATAACATCCATAAATAAAGATAATATATTCATCATTCATAATAACTAGAGCATAATCCAAACCCAACATGCCAAACCTTGGCAATTACAACCAAAACTGAAAGAACCTTACTCCTAAAGCTAACTAAAAATGTTTAGACAACTATATCAAACCCATTAGTATGACATTAAAACCGTCAGTTACATTCCCAAAATTAAATAACATCTCACAATGGAATAAACAAAATAATAGCCTTCACAACATCTCAAAATAACTTGTGAAATTAAGCAATGAAGGATAAGGCTCTACACATTCACTTCGGGGTCCACTTCGCCATCAATCTGGACTTCCCATATGAGTTCATCCTCTAAACTGAAATCTGTAAAATGTAATAGTAGGGGTGAGAAATAAGCTATGTGGCAACATTTTTCTAAACCCGAACAAGGTTTTAAAATGTATAACAGAAATAGGTCGGTCTCTTTTTACAAAAAAACATTTATAATCTTTGAAGTAAAATAAGGACATTTAAAAGATCTCAAGTTTACGTTTTACACAATATGAAAAATAAGAAGTAAAAACCACCTTCAATTGGTAAATAATCACCAACAACATATAAATATCTCATGAATACAGGCTTGGCTACAGTGAATCTACACAACGAGAATATCCTAGCTCACAAAATTCCATCTTCCCAATAATACACCCCGCATGGCAAAACACTTCAGGAAGGGCTTATATCGACACATCTACAAGAACAAATCATTTGTAGGATTATGGTATACCAACTTTTAGCCTCGATTGTCATAAGCGAATAATGTTTGGCATCCCGCGAGGTACCAACCCAGTACAAGTAATAGGAAACCATAGTACCCCTCAAAGTCTCATACAACATCTAAACACTCTACGACATTAGTTGAAGGTAACCCACATGCATCAACAACCCATACAAGAGATAATATTTCAACTAATTCATCCAATCAGATGTAATTTAGAAACCATAACTTCACAAGTGTTTTCAACTAGAACAATTTTAGGAAAACATACGAGAGATCATCAAAACATATTTTTATTGTTCGGAATCAATACTAGAATTTTAGAAATCAAGAACCTACAAATGTCATGTGGAAAGCCTATATTTCTTGAAATATAAGATTTTGATTGTAATAACGAAGGTTTCATGGCTATAAAACGTAGATTTCATACAACAACATTATAGGATTTGCAAAAAAACCAAGAATTCATGATTACATATAATATATATGGGTTAGAGTTTGAAACATACATATATAATAACCCTAGCCTCAATGACCGAGTTCAGAGAGAAACCCCTACCTTTAATCCCTTGTGTGATACAAAACCCTAGCCTTTTTGAGCCGTTCACCACGTGAGAATCCTCTCAATTCTTGTTTTCTCTCATTTTTTAGGGTTTTCTAGAGTCAAGAGCTGCCGAAATTGACCTAGGGGCGTCCTTAAGAAATTTATAGGGTCAGGATCTGAACAGTTCTCGCGAGTCTGATCGTTGTTAAAATTATACTGGCGTTTGAATGTGATATTGGGCATTTGATCGTGACTTCAAATGTGATATTGACATTCGAACTTCTTGAGCTCCCAATAACTCGATTTCTGTCAATGTTTCTGTTAGACAGTAAAGTACTGTGACTAACTTGCGTTTGAACGTTATTTGCGTTTGAACGTGAACCCATTTTACTGCATCTAGTTCTAATACAATATTGATCTACCTAGAAGTCGTTTCACAAAATTTTCATGAGCTACACTTTTATAGCTCTTGATATCTAGTTTCTACTATCAAAATTTTAAATCAATCCAAGTTCAAAATAAAAAGTTATGAATACAACTAAGACAACATCATACTATCCCCAACAAACTTTAACCCAAATTTGCCACTCAAATACAAAGCACTTCTACTACACCATATTTTCTTATTCTTACATCATCTTATACTCATTCCACAAAGGCACAAAATATACATTATTATAAATACATGGGGGTTTACATTACCATGACCATGATAGGATTGATATTGTTTGGTGTCTTGAGGAGCAAAAGGAAAAACACCACGTTGAGCTAAATTGACAGTGGGAAGAGTATCCGAGGCTGCAATATCTTGAGCAAGACGGAATTCTTCAGAAATAAAATGACCTAGTAGATTCACAAGGGTCAAAGAATCCATTCATTTATTTATTTTATTATTTTTACAATTAGTAACTACCATAATTAAAAACCAATTTTACAACTTATATTAATTTTTAATATAATATTAAAAAATAATTTTTTGGTACCATAGACTTATCCATTTTTTTTGTATTACCAAGTTTGGCATTTTCTTTTAGGGTGGGGCTATACCCACCCCACAAATCTCTATTTCCATCCCATTTAATTTTTCATTATCAAATTACTAAATCTATCATTTTTATACCCATTCCATTAGTAACTAAGGTCACCTCATGCTACATACACCGCTTTTAATAAGTAAACTCATTTTATATTTTGTTATAATTAGAGTTTCATTTTCTATCTTCTCATGCATTTATAAAAATACTTTTTCAATATAATTTTTTTTCAAGGAGATACATGTTAATATTACTTCTTAATTTAATTATATATTTGATTTCATGTTTGTTATATAAATTTTTATTATTTTCGGTATGTTTTGATATCTCTGTCAAATTTAATAATTTTTTATCTAGAATTTATATGTGTGTATATATATGTATGGTTTTAGATTATTTGTTCTTTTTTATCTTGTTAAGGTTTTGCCCCTATTCTTGTTATTTTTGTTTTGTTCGATTTATATTTGTACTTGATGCTTATTTTTTTTTCATATTCAGTTTTGCATCTTGTAATTTTTTTGTTATTTTAATCTTTGCTTGATTTTTTTTCTCATTCTTGTTTCAGTTTACTTCTTTCTTTCTGTTTTTTTCTTGTTTTGTTCTTTTCATTTTTTTTTTTGTTTCGGTCTACTTCTTTCTCTCATTTTTTTTCTTTTTTTCTTGTTTTAGCATGCTTGGTTTTTTTTTTTTTCACTTGTTTCGTTTTTAGTTGTTTTTTTTTCTTGTTTCAGTTTTGCTTGGATATTTTTTTTCTTGTTTCGTAAATATATTTATGTATTCAAACTAATTGTCTTCTTTCATTATTTTTTTCTTACAATGACTTCTTTCATTAAAAAGTTGTATATAGAATGAGTGAACTTAATTATTAATAGGGTGTATGTAGCAAGGCGTAGGCTTAGTTACTAATAAGATTGGTATAGAAGGAGTGAATTTAATAATTTTATAATAAAAAATTAAATAGGGTGGGAATAGATTCACTTTTTTTTTTATTACTTTTCTATTACTGTTGAAAATGATTATGTATTATGATCGTTTTAAGAAAAATGTTGTGTCCACCAAAATTTTTACCAAATTTTAAATCCCAAGTTATGTGACATATTAATAGTCATTGAATTGTTAGTTAAAGTTTATGGGACTCATTGATTTTATGATTCACGACGATTTAAAATTCGCATCTTAGTAAAAATTTTGATAGACGTAACATTATTGTTGTTTTTAAATTGTCCATTAGGCTCGGCCCAATGTGTAATTTGTTGAGGCCCATTAAAGCCGTCAATTGGTGGACTAGGCCAACCCAGTTCTGATGATACCAATCCTTGTAATTGTGGTCCAAAAAATGAAATCATTCGGTAAAATTAATAATGGTGTAAGAATAAACAGTGCATTGCTTTATAAAAAATAATCTGATTGCTTTTTTTTTTTTTTGATCAAAACACAAAGATATTCATTTCATTAAGTAGGAAAGTTTTGGTTACAGTCAAGCAAAATAAAAGTCATATGCTCTTGCGGGGGTAAGCTAACCCAATCCAACGGCAGTGAACTGTTCATTAAAGCGACTGCCATCCAGTAAGCCGCCCTATTACGGGCTCTTGATGAACATGATTTGTCTCTGATTGTATTATTATGAATTTACATTCAAAAATCAATTTATCCAAATATTGCGTGATTGAGACGGTAATTGGTCGTAAAACATAATATAATAATTGTTCGATATTAGGATTGGGTCATGGACTTGAATCGGGGTATTCATAATAGATCGACCCAATTAGAAAATGCTTATGGGGCATGACTCTTGGAGGAGTCTTTTACCATGCAAATGATGTGTCTGTTAAACTACTAACAAACATGTTTCTCTCCAAACCACCTATATTGATTGCTTATATAAACCTTATATCTACCAATGAACATTAGCAAAAAACTCCTACCGATAAAACTCTCTTACTCTCTTTATCTCTCTGCATACATAACGTTAAAAAATATTTGTGTTGTGAAAATACAGTGTTAATTCCTCTTTTACAACAACACTATACTATTCGAGCAATCAAAGAAAAGACATTTTTCGAATTCTAAAGAAATGTTGAACATCCTCGTGTGATTTGGGATTAAATTGAATAAGGTATATATTTGATCATATGCTTTTGCATAACTTTTTGAATACCAGCAATAAGTTTCAAAGAGGGAAGAGGCACATATCAACACTACAAAACATTAAACATACTTAAGACATTGTATATTGTAATTATTTCATGTATAAAATTACATATGCTTCAACAAAAGCAAAAAAAAGAACAAAAGAAAAGAAAGAGAAGGTTGAAGAGCAAGACTTGCATGCATCTCCATTTACACATATAACAAAGCTCTAAACACATCATCCAACATAAGTCTTCATGGCTTTTTCATGTCTTTGCTTGAGGAACACGTGGTTGAACCAAGAGTGTGATAGTTTATGTATCTGCTAGGAGCAGAAGAGTGGTGAAAACCTTTCGGCAAACAAGTCTCGACATCCGGGCCTTGAAAAGCACCATGTCCGTGCTTTGTTTGGGGCTTGAATGCCACTGTCTCTCCAGAATTTGGTCCCAATGGCCTCATGGCAGCAGCAATGCATATGGTTTTCGGTCCATCGGAGATGAGCACCGGAGGAGAGAGCAGGAGGAGGAAATGGAGAATGGCCATGAAGAGGTGAGTACCAGCCATTTGAAAATTGTGTTTGACTAGTTCGTAAGGGTGTGTTTGGAGGTTAAAGAGCAACAAAAGGCCTTAAATAGGCTCGTGATGACAGAGAAGAGAGTGAGAGAAGTCCAGCTCATATCCTTGCATGCATGCTTTGTTGTAATACTAGTAGTTGTGAAGTGAGTTGGCGATTTCGACTTTTGACAATGCAGGTGAGAATGCTCGTGTTCTTCATTACTAGTTCCTACGTTTCTTTTGTCAAAGTCAAATTCCCATTAGTTCTCCATATGGTTGTATTTCTACATTGTAATAATTAGTTAACTTAATTTGACGAAAAGAGAATACATTATTACGATATACGTCACAAGTTTAAGTTTGACAATCAAACTTTTCAAAATAAGAATAAAGGTGTTTATCATTTATTTTTCTTAGACCTCAACGTAAACAACAGCCTTTTAAAAATAAGTTATGGATGCGATGTCATCCAGTGTAACACTTGTTGAAATTTGTGGTTCATACTAATGGGACAATTGTAATAGATGAAATGGTTAATAAGTGAGAGAGAGAATGTTGAAATTTATAATATAAAACATGGTATGTTTCAATTAATATATTTGACGGTCTCAAATATATTCATTCAACGGTCATCAATATTTCCTAACACCATTCACATTATACTGTACTTTCAGACACAAATTACCCATAAGTAGGTATTAAAACTAATCTTGATCACATTAGTATGTTAATTAATATGGACTACCATTGATGGATAGGATTATTGTGAGGTTAATCCAGAATTTAGACACTAGTTTGGTTGATTCTAATTAAATCTATTGCTATTATAAAATAGGAAAAAAAAGGGTTTGAAATACCTATGCCACCACTATGATCTTCCTATCTCTATCATCAATCTCTACAATTCTCTCACTCTATACACCCATTAGTCAATTTTAAGAGAAAAGAAAGCAAAAGAAAGGAAAAGTGAGTGTGGGAATTAGGCGAAGTCAATCCAATCACCTTCACTATGACAGAAGGAAGGACATGATTTGGCCACGTGGAGGTAGTAGCTTACCTGTATGGCAAACCCCCCCCCCCGCCCCCCAAAAGTCAACATTTACACGTCATCCCTATGACCTGTTCATGTCCCGATCGTGCCACGTGTTAACGGTTAAAGATCCATCTACCAGACGTATCAAGTAATCCCAACGTACGAGATCTCAACCACTACTCTAAATCATGTATTTGAAGCTTGATAAAGTTGCACCTGTTTTTCCGTTTTGGATGTCTATAAGGTCAGTATCCAGAACACAGGTTGAATAAAATCACGTGGAAACAGTAACTATAAGTTTATAACAGTCCGAACCCCTTGTAATACATTTCACTTAATGTTAGTAGATGTTTTAACACTAATTTAACTTTGAAAAAATTTCAATCACACCCTTTTTAATTTACTACATCTTCAATGACACTATTTCTATTATTCAAAACATCATTGACACTCATTTTAGTTTATATTTAAACATCATTGATATCCCTTGTTATTAAACAATTGTTTCTGATAAAAAAATATCTAAAATATTAAAATTACACTTGCATAAATCCTAAACAATATTTCTACATAAAATTTGATTAAAATTTAAGTCGATTAAAATTTATTTTTTAATATATTAACATTCAAACTGATTAAAATTTATTTTTTTACATATTAAAATTTAAACCGATTAAAATAAAATTCAAGATGATTACATTTTATTTTATTTTTTACATAATAAAATTTGAATCTATTAAAATTAATTTTTTAAGTGTTAAAATTTGAGCCGATTTAAGCTCTACTTGAACTATTAGAGCTGATTAAAATTCGTTTCGATTCGATTAAATTTTATAATTTTTTACTTATTAAAATTTGATTTAAGTTGATTAAAATTTATTTTTTTACGTATTAAAATTTGAGTCAATAAAATTCAATGTGAACTAATTAAAATTTGATTTGAGTCGTTTAAAAATTTTAATCGACTCGAATAGAATTTTAATTGGCTCAAATTTTACTACGTAAAAAAATATAATTTTTAATCGATTCGAATAAAATTTTAATCAATTCAAATTTTAATTGTAAAAAAATATAATTTTTAATCAATTTGAATTTTAATACGTAAAAAAAATACAAAAACAAATGGAGTCTCATTGAAAATATATCTATCTAGAGGAGGTGGGGATAAAATTTTCTTAAAATATATTATGAATAATTTAATAAAATTACATTATAATTAATACCTTTTATCCGGTAGAAGATGTCAATAAAGATTCAAAAAATACAAAAAAATATAGTTAAAAATATAATAAACTAGAGGGGCGTGACTAAAATTTTCCCTTCAACTTTTATTAATTGTATTTCATTGAGAATCGATCCGTATAATTCGTCGACATAAATACCCCAGACTAGAATCCTTTTTTTCTCGACCAAAGCCACCAGCACCGGCGGAGCTAACTTGGGGCCATGTGGTCTACCCTCAACTTTTATATATATATTTTTCATATTTTATGTGCATATTTGTCTATTTATTAAACATTCCACAAATTTATACCGTGTTTAATAATGATAGAATTTTGGAGTGGACTGTTTATCCTAAATCCAAATCATCTAATGGGCCTAACAGTTGCATGACGCCCCAAGAGACCTCTCCACAACCCCTCTGCGTTGCAATAAGGAATGAGCCAAAATCTAAAAAATAGAGTCTAGCAAAAAATCTAGCTCGGCACAGTCCTGCTTGGTTATAACAAGCTCAATGGTAAGCAATCCAGTAGCAAGAAGCTTGGTATTCACCAGACCTCGAACACCCCATATCGCGCCACGTGTCCAGAGGACAACCTCTGGAGCTTTTAACGAACGTGTACTCATTAGTAAAAGAAATATTTGTGCACATTTCATTAAAGAACTGTAGATATGACTAGTGTCAGGGTAACGGTTATCACTAAAAGACAAAAAGGAAGGGATTATAAAATCAGCCGAAGGAAGGAGAAGATAAAAAAAAAACCTTAGATAACCCATTGTATAAATAGAACATCATCACACTATATAAGAGATATCTGGAAAAACCTTTACTCGCAAGGCAGTCTTCAAGAAAGCTCTAAAGCCAAGAAACTGACAGTAATCTTTTTCTTCAAGTAATATAAACCCTTCGGAATAAGAGCCTCCATTATAGTGAACGTAGCCTTGACTTTTTGATTAGGGTATATCATTTATATATTGTCATTGATCTCATATATTTTCTCTGTTAGCTTCGAACATTCATATTACCCATTTCCTATCTTCTAAATCAGTGACCTGGACTTGGGCCGAGTATTTTTGGCCCATTCGTGTGTTTTTGTATATACACACTTACATGACCAGGGGTGGCGTTAAGCTGGGTTCTGGGTGGGCAAGTGCCCCCTCCCAAGTTTTTTATTTTTTTTATTATCTATGTATATATATAATATATCACTTGTCCTCGCCCAAAACTAAAGGCAAAAGTTCTGGACCCACCACAACCTACAGAAACCGTCTTACCATTTATCGACCATTAGACACGGCCAAATGAGTCTCTTCGAAGTTATGTGCAATGTTTCAATCAGGAAATTTTTAAAGCGGAGAGTATTGATGATATATATATATATATATAGTCTTATTTTATATATAAATATAGATAGATATGAGAGAGATTATTATTGTTAATCATACTATTATTTTTATTGAGTATGTTACTATTTTTGCTGAACATGTTATTATTGTTATTTTTTAAAAATATTAATATTGAATGTTAGCCTTTTTTTATGTTTAAATGTTACTATTTTTTTTAAATAGTATTATTTTTTGTGTTTAAATGATAACTACGTTTTTTGTATTTGAATGTTACTCTCTCTCTCTCTCTCTCTATATATATATATATATGTGAGAGAGAAAATTTTTTAATGTTAATCAAATTTTTAAAATTTAGGAGTGTTTAATTTATAGTTTTGCTTCACTTCTAAAAAGAAGATATAATTTAATAAAATTGACAAAAAAAATGAACTTCATAATAAAAAAGTTTCTTTAACGGACTGAAGTTCAAACAAGTCTATATAGGGACACCGATCTCTAAATTTCCTAATTAACAAAACCAAGCCCACTTAAAAAAAAATTGGGGTCCACCACCATTTAAACAAGAGACTCAAAGTGAGTACAAAACCAGATTGAATGCATCTCAATTTTTTTTTTCTTAATATTCTCTATATGTATTTTAAATGTTTTTTTTAATATTTTTAATAATGTTCACCCTATTTTTTGGCACATCAATTAGTGTACACTTATATCAAATGAATATAAAATTTTTGACACATTTTCGACATGTTATGTACCTATCTAGATAAATTTAAAGCATTGAGACTTAAAGAACCTCGTCCGATGAGATTATCAATTGATGATTATGATATTTTCTAACGACTATACAATTGGTGACTTGTTTTTATTTGAAACTTGGTGGGTCGACGACAACACTATCATATGGCTTTTTAGAATTCCAGGCCCTTGTCCCATGGTTTTTTCCTTTGTTTGGGTTGTTTTCATGCTTGAATAATGTTTTAGTGACATATGATTTGTGATTGCCTTGCAACTGCATGTTAATAAGCGTTTTTTCTTGTATTGGGATTTTCTGTTGTTTTTTCATATAACAATTAACATTTATGGTTTTTGTATTCTTGATTTGAGCATGCAATAAATTTTACCATTGATTTGTAAACTAGTAAGGCACGACATGCGTTGCACGTAAATAAATTTAAATAATATTATTTTTATAGAAAATATGAATTATATGTATAATTAAATTAAATAATAAATTAGGTGTCAAATAATTAATTCATATTTATTTTATAAGTTTTTAAATACCTAATTTGTCATTTATTTATATATATCTTCGACACTTTTAAATATTTGTATATCTAATTATACTAGCAATGCACGACGTGTGTTGCACGTAAACAAATATAAATAAATTTTTTATATAAAAAAATTGATTAGACCGCTTATAATATTTTTATATTATAGTAATATATTTGACCGTTGAATTCAATGTGATAACTATATATATACAACCAGGAGCGAATTCACAGTGGGGGCAACTGCCCCCACGGGAATTTTAAAAATTTTTGGAAACTAAGTATAATTTTAAAAAATTTAGAATTTATTAGATATTTGCCCCCATTGAATTTTTTTTTAAAAGATTTAAGGGTAGTTATGTTATTTTGACAAATATATGAGTCTCACTTGTAAATATCAATAGAATATGATATTAAAAATTTGGACATTTAAAGATTAACTAATATGTTACGAAATAGGTTATCCCTCTCATTTGTTTTATGTTTATACATCGAACTAAATTTAGGACTTGTAATCCTCTTCTTTGTTTTATATTTATATGTTAGAATTGAAAATTAGGGTTTGTAGCTCTCTTTTGTGGTTTATTTTTTAAATGTTGAATTGAAATTAGCGCTTGTAGCTCTCTGTTGTATTTTATTTGTTACACGTTGAATTGAAAATATAAAATTGGGTCTTGTAATCATCTCTTATGTTTTATTTTTTATGTATTGAATTGAAACTAAGATTTGTAGTCTTGTATTTATTTTTCTATGTTGAAATAAAATTGGAGCTTGTAGTCTTGTTCTATGATTTATTTTTTTATATATTTAATTGATATTTGAATTTGTAGTCCTCTCTAGTATTTTATTTTTATATGTTGAATTGGAATTAGGACTTGTAGTCGTCTCATTTGTTTTATTTTTATTTGTAGAATTGGAATTAGGACTTGTAGTCCTCCATTATAATTAAACTAAATTATTTTGATTTGGTAATTTGAACAGTTTTATTGTGATAAGTTAAGTACTTCATATACCTAGGTTTAGTTTACTAGAATAATTATAGTTTAAGTTAGTTTCGATTGTTTGTTAAAATTTAATGATGAATATTAAATTTGTGATTGAACAAATTAATTTTTGAATTAGTTATGAAATTTTTTCTTAAAATTTAATATATGATTGAGCCAAATTTTATGGTTCAAATTTTTTTTGTTAGGTTTTATAAATAAATCTATAATGAGTTTTTTTTGTTAGCTCATTTTGTATATTATTTTATTAATAAAACTATACTTTTATGAATATTTTAAATTTTAATATTAATATAGTTTAAGTTGTCCCCACCGAAAATTATGTCTAGCTCCGCCCCGGTATACAACTGAACAAGTTCAACTATTCAAAGTTATCTTAACGATGAATTAAGAGAGACAGAAAAAAGAATTCAAAGTCTGCTTCAGACCGTCAAAAAAAATTATTAAGAATCCTGGTCCTATCCCGAACAAGAATCAGTGACCATATGGAGACGAGAACTTCAATTGAAATCTCCATTTCCCATCCTTGTTGATTGAAAGGCGACTAGAAGAAATTTACAGGCATTAAGCCCATTATTTTTCTGAATGTGAATTGGATCAATTGTAACACATTGGTATGGGCCCAAAGATTATAGCCCAGTCCAACCTGATAGGACAGTCTGAAAAAAACCTAGACTCTAAAGTGGGCCAAAACATGAAACATTACCCAGCCCAAGTTCTTAGACAGCCACAGAGCCTAGCTAAGGTCGGGTTTGGTACTAGTTTTTGGGTTTTTGTCGGCAGAGAGTCCATTTTTCATTAATTGAGCGAATATTTCACAGAACAACTTTAGAGATTAACGAGAGTGTGATAATTTTTTGCCGAGATATGGACCATTTAAAATCCTATTAAAAATTTCCTAAATGATATTTTTTTAATAATTTAAAATCAATTAGATATTGATTTTTGACCGTTGGGTCGGACTGAGGGCTGTTAGGATCCAATGGCTATTTTATTGCCACGGGCAGTTTGTAGCCTGCAACAGAGATTGGGCCAGCCCACGGACCAATGAGCCGTCAGACTCTTCGAAATTTAAAAATGCACATGCATTATCATGTTTACCACTTCATCCGTATTTTAAATATTTAACAGTTTCAGCGGGATTATTGAATGTAAAAAAATTTAAGTTTTAAATATTTCTATATTTTTTATAATTATTAAGTTTCTTTAAAGCATATTTCTATATCCTTAATTTTTAAAGGAAATTGAAAGAAAAAAACAATTAAAGAAACAAATTAAGTGGGTTCATTTTAACAATGGTTTTGAGTGAGTCCTAGTTTTTTCGGTTGTTTCTTCAATGAACAATTTTTATTTTATTTTTATTTTCAATATGGTAGTGGACTGCATTTAAAAGATAAAGTGCCTTATATATTTTTAAAGGAAAAATTATATTTTTTAATCATAATTTTTTCTTGAATTTCTATTTCATCATTCAAAAATCAATTATAACAATTAATCCTTAGACTTTGCCAGTAACCATATTTGAGTGAGTGTACGAGAGACTAAACGAAATTAACTAGATTTTCATTAAAAAATGAAGAGAATACGTATGAGACAATGTACATTGATGGTCATAAATCAAAACTATGGTACCGTTAGGTAAGGTGTAGGATACTTGTATATAGAACCTAAACATATCTACTATCTTTGTTCCTGAATCTCTCAATTTTAATAGTCTCGCGAGAAATTTTGTTTTGATTTATTTTTCTTGTCAACTGTATTGAAGTCTTTTTTCTCTGTTCATCTTGCTCAACCCACCACTCTCTCTCTCTCCCATAAACACCACCATTTTTCAAGGCCCCACCACGGACAAAACTACCACTAAAGGCCATTACGTACCGTCAACGCTAGCCTTTTAATTTGTCATTTTTCAACGTGTAAACTTAAACCCCATTACTCCTACAATAAAACAACTTTGGTTCAAACTAATGAAAAATGTAATCCAACTGCTTTCTCATTAATCTAATTATTTAAAAGCCTAAAAAGTTATGGGTTTAAATTCAATTACAAATTTTTAACTTTCCAAAACTATCCTCTTCTTCAATCCAAATGTTTTAACCTTCCTCTCAATTTTTTTTTTTAAAATTTGGTCTCATATAGGGTAACGTTGGCAATTTACAAATAAACAATTTATAAAGAGAGATTTTGAGAAATATTTTTTTATTTATATTTTAATTTTATAGAATTTTAAATTATTTAATCAGATTTCACAAGTTTCATCAAATCTATTTTAACATGTATCCCTTATAATCATCCATCTCTTTTCTCATGGAGTACCCACCAACTATTTAAACTTATTTAAAAAATTATTTTTACTATTCAATAACTTTAAATAAATATTTAGTTCTTTTTTTTAAGGAAGAAAATGAGAAAGGGAGATGGATTAAGAAGAAAAAAAAAAGAAGAAGATATGGACTAGAGTATCTCTAACTTTGATTTAAATTTGATTTAAAAGTTTGATTTGATGCAAAACACTCAAAATAGAGAAACTCAAATTTAAAAAAGAATAAAATCTAATTATTTGTGATTTGAGTAAAGATTTGAGTTTTTTTTGATGATATAGATTTGACTATAGCTTTTGTGAAGATTTTAAGATTTTTTTTACCAAAATTTAAGTTTAAATCTAAAAAATGGTAAGAATTATAGATGCTTTAAGTCGAAACCGCAAATAACAAATTCTTTCAACTTCAACGGAAAATATATAATGTAACAACAATATTAACATTATTATTAATTAATAATTATATATCATAACAGTGTTGCAAATCACATAGTTTTTGTAATTTTCAATAACCATCATATTGAATAACTTACGTCTTGATATTGTGAGATTCACTTCTCCTATGTTATATGTTATTATTAATTTGTGATATCACATATTATCTATAAAAGTTATCTATAGTATCAAAAAAAATATATCAACATTTTCTACTATTGTGTATATTTTTTATCATTGTTATAAATATTTTTATCATTATTATTGTATCGAAAAAAAGTGATAAAAATAATTATTACAGTTGTGGTAAATTTCACCAAAAAGTGGTAAATTACACACAAAAATAATAATTGTTTTGTATTGAAGAAAAATAATAAAAATAGCTTTCACAATAGGGTTAAAAATACTCATAAAAATAATATATATTTTTTTGGTTAAAAAAATGCTTACAAAAGTTATAAAAATATTTATAAAAATAATAAATTTTAAAAGTTACTGTACCAAATTATTTTATTCGGTGGTATTGTAGTCAAGTTCTTATCCATAGAGTTGTACCATATTACTAGTAACATGGAATATTTCCTCCAACATCGGAGGGGACAAGAAAACGGTATTGACAAATTTATTACTCTAATGGCATATCACGTCTCACGTGTCTAATCCAAGAAAATGCGATTGAGATCCCCATGCCCATGGTCCCTATCTCTTTAAGAATACTCCATTGTATCATGTGTGGTATTTGGGCCTTTTTTAACCTTTTCTATGGAGGGCCCACTAACTATTATTTAATCAAATATTTTGCTATAAAATCAAGGGCAATACTGTGAGTTCTAATATTAATGAAATACACTTTCAATTTAATAGTTATCTTAAATTAGGTTCTCATATTATGACTTAAATTAATTTTAAGTAGTATTTTCCTATAATCAAAATTATAAAAATGGTAATTACTCAAAACTTCCTTATATTTAGGGTCACTTGCATATTATCTCCTTAAATAATTACGTGTTATAATGTAAGAGTATTTTCAATAGACTTCCTGTTGTTACTCATAAAAAATAAAGTTTTGATAGACTCTATATGTAGGCTCAAATGTGACTTTATGTTCGTTCCAATTCAAGTCTATTTTCAATTCCCAATTTATTGATTTGCTTTTCTATTCAGCTATCTTCAACCACGACTCATTCATGTATAGTATGGACGTTTCTCAGAGCGACATAATAACAGATGAGTGGGGCACAAGTAAATAAGGCTACAAGTCTGCTACTAACCTTCATTAAAAAAAAAGCCCCCTCTTCTTTCTCTCTCTCCCTATTTCTCTCTCAGAGCTCTGTGAAGTATCTCTCTCACACATACACACACGAAGGAGCAATGAAGAGTGTTGCTCTCGCCTCTTAGATAAACAAAGTTATGAGAGAGAGAAAAAATAAGGGGGAGAGATAAAAAAATAAACAAAATCTTTATATATTTGAAGAGAAAATAAATTATTAATTATAGATATAGAGAAAAAATAGGGGAGAGATGGAAAAAATAATAGAGAAAGAGAGAGAGATGAAGAGAAAATAGGCTTGATATAATGAGAGAATCTAATGAAATCTTTACATATTTGATTAGATATATATTTGCTAATAAAAAATGAATAAGTTAAGGGAAGATATTTAGATAAAACAGTTTTGATTTCATTTGAATTTTTTATCTAAACACAAAATATTTTATTAAAATTGAATTTAATAGAGTAACAACTTATCTATACACTTTTTCTCAAATAAATTTAAAAAATTATACGTATAACTAAAAAACCCTTTAGAATATTCCAAGATATCATGTGTGGTTTTGGGCCTTTTTAACCTTTTTTATGGAGGGCCCACTAACTATTATTTAATCACACATTTTGCTATAAAATCAAGAGCAATACTTTAAGTTGTAATATTAATAAAATATACTTTTCATCTAATATGAAAGTTCGATTAGGATCGTCAAAACAAACAAATAATGCTAAGAATACTAAGAGAGAATGTATGAGATAACATTATTTATTTTGACGATCTTAATTAGATTTTTATTCTATCTCATTTTTATATATATATATATATATATATATATATAGAGAGAGAGAGAGAGAGAGAGAGAGAGAGAGAGAGAGAGAGAGATGGGAGGGTGTTTGTTTAATATATATGTGAGGATGTTCGTGCATCAGACTTGGTGGTAATTTGGCCACTTGATAAGCACGGTAACGAGGCTGAGGTCAATTGTTTGAGTATGTACTGGGTGTGTACATTGTTTGGGGCCGGTGTCCTCAAACTCATTCTTTTGTGTGGCGAGTTAATTTATACAAAGTTTAACATTGATTCAATAAATTCAATGAAACAATTGAGATATAAAACAAAACAAAAAATGCGTACACCAAGCAAATCAAAAAAATATTATTTTAATTTAATTTAAGAATTTAATATGAAAATCTTATTCAATACAAATATTGAATTGAAAATAAATTTTATCTAATATTAAAATTTACCAGTAGGCCTTCTCATTTTTACACAAGTTTTTAGAATTTACTACTTTTTTGTCTGTCCTTGCATTCTGGAAATACTCGGTAAGACTAATCAATTCTTGAAGTATAATACTAGCCTCATAATTAGTCCACCTTATTTAATGCCCAAAAAAACAATTCTCTCTCTCTCTCTCGCCACATAAGACTTTGAATCCTCTGCACATTCAATTCAATTCTCGGCCAATAATTCTCGAAATTCAACCAATCCCCGTATCTGGGTCTGTCTCATTTCCCACTAAAACCCCTTTAGGCCCTCCTTGGGTGATTTGTCTTACCCAATTACGTCTTGGTGAGTCGACGAATTCTGGACCAAACCATCAAAATTAACCCAATTATCTGATTTGGGTCTGTTTCGATTCCCTCAAAACCTTCAATTCTGCAATTTTTATTGGGAGACCCATATGGGTCCAATGGACGATGCAAAGAAGGAGGTGGTGAGTCAACTCGGTGAGCTGATAAAAGACATTTCTGGGTTACCCGAGTGCCGAAATGTCTCGAAGGAACTGTACAGTGATTTGGTTCGGAGAGTGAAGCTCCTGAGCCCTTTGTTTGAGGAATTGAAAGACAGCGATGAAGAGCTCAGTGACGACGTCATTTTAGGGCTTGAAGCTTTGAAGATTGCTTTCATTAGGGCCATAGAGCTTCTTCGATCGGTCAACGAAGGGAGCAAAATTTTTCAGGTATTGGGTGTTTTGTTTTATTTTCGTATTTTTTAGCTAACTGCTATGACTTTTGACTATAATTGTGTTTGGCCTTTGATATGTGTTCTTTTTCTTTTCTTTTTTTTGATGAGAAAGTGGAGAAAAGAAAATTAAAATTTTGATTCATGTGTTTGATGTTATTTCGTTTGAAGGGTAAAACGAAATAATAAAGAGAAAATTTGAGCCAAATTGAGCCTAATCAGGTTTGATATTCAAATTGGAACTCGAAACCTTTGAGAAGTCATTTAAAGATTTGAACTTGATTGGTGAAGTTGAACTTTCTGCCTTTGACCTGGGAGGGATTGGTCGAGGCACGCGTCCGGTCCGTTGAACCCAAAAAATAAAAAAAAAGAACTTTTTTGTTTTAAATTTTGTGAGGATTCTCTGTTATTATCTATTAGGGATGTAATTTTCAATCAAATGATCTTCAGAATTTGAGACAAATGACAAAGGATAGAATTGAATATTGATTTATATCTGTGGTGATATAATCTTAGGTATGCATAACAGTCTTCTCTGGGTAATTTTTGAGATTGAACTGCTTCTGTATTTAGTTTGTAGTTCTGTTGAACAAATGATTTTTAAATATATGAAAATAAATGCCTTGGAGGAAACTATTCGCATTTGAGGAAATTATCCTCATTTTGTTTCAAATGCACTTTGGTTTGTAACCAACTATCAAAATTTTGTTTCGGTGTATTGTTTCGGTCACTTAGGAAACGGAAATGTTTCGATGTGTTTCGGAAACGTTTCGACCCGTTTCGAAAACATAATGAAAAAAATAAAAAATTTAAGAATTATTTTTCTAAAACATTGATTTAAATATATCAAAATATCTTGAAACATTCCAAAATAATTATGCAAATGCATTAAAATATTATAATACATCTCCAAACATTATGACATACCTCGAAATATTAAAATTTTGATTCTATCACGGATTCGTTTCAATCTCCTTCAAAACGATATTTTGATCCTTGTTTGTAACTAAATCTTCTTTGTCGAACTTAGGGGCTTGAATTGTCAACATTGTTCCCCTGTTTCGGCTTTGGGGTAGATGTCTAAAATTTTTGGGGTTTATAGATCAAGGAATCTGTATGTGTGTGTGTGTTCCATCGCATTTCTTATATCGCACATAATCTACTCAATTCTGTATCACTGAGCAGAAGCACTCATGAGTCATTTCTTGTTTAATTCTTGAGAAATACTTGGATCTGTTAAATGAAACTTTTTCGATGTTCAGCTCAATAAAATAAATGCTTAGTTTTAGGCATCGCTGAAAGAGTTCTAATTTCATTGCTTTAATTTATATATCTGTCTAACCTCTAACTATCCATAAGCTGGTAGGAACGTGACTTTTTACACTCATCATGTATCAATATTTTTGTTTTGAAAACAACCAACTTGTATGGTTTGGTTTCTGTCTTTATGGTAGCTTCGTTTTCCATGTCACAGGCTCTGCAAATGGACAAAATTGCAGTAAAGTTCCGTCAACTGACAGAACATATTGAAGAAGCTCTGAGCCAGATTCCTTGTGATAAACTCAATATCTCAGAGGAAGTGCGAGAACAGGTACTTCAGGACCTTTTTTCTTTTTTCAGAAACATACTTCAGACTAAAAACTTTATGGAAGTCTGTACTTTCTTTTTTATTGACCAAAGTTATGACCTGCTTATACTTCCTTCAGATTGAACTTGTGCATGTACAATTTAAAAGAGCAATGGGCAGGATGCACTCACCTGATTTGCAACTGGAAATGGATTTAGCTATGGCACAAAAGGAAAAAGACCCTGACCTTTCCATTCTGAAAAGTCTTTCGGAAAAGTTGCATCTCAGGACTATAAACAATTTAAAGAGGGAGTCAATTGCTATCCACGATATGGTTATATATAGTGATGGAGTTCAAGATCACTGCTTTGAGACCATGTCATTAATCCTTAGGAACCTAAAGGACTGTGTAGTGATGGGAAACCCCAACTTTGATGCCTCCGAGGATGAAAAGGCCTTGATTAAGCACAGATCTCCGGTTATCCCTGATGATTTTCGGTGTCCAATATCCCTTGAATTGATGAAAGATCCTGTTATTGTTTCTACTGGACAGGTTTGAACCAGCAGTTACCTTAGCAGTTTACAGCTTTGCATATGCACTGTTAGCCAATATTTAGCTGCTATTTTACTTTTTGCAGACATATGAAAGGTCCTGCATTCAGAAATGGCTGGACGCAGGGCACAAGACTTGTCCCAAGACTCAGCAGACTCTTTTGCATACAGCCTTAACACCTAACTATGTCTTGAAGAGTCTTATTGCTTTGTGGTGTGAGAGTAATGGTGTTGAGCTGCCAAAGATACAGAACAATTGTAGTAATAGAAGATCAGGGGCTGGTGGTTCAGACTGTGGTCGAGCTGCTATCGATGGCTTGTTTCAAAAACTTGCAAATGGTAATTCAGAACAGCATAGAGCAGCTACCGGTGAGCTCCGTTTACTGGCAAAGAGAAATGCGGATAATAGTCTGTATTGCAGAGGCAGGAGCCATTCCTCTGCTTGTAGAACTACTATCATCTACTGATTCTCGGACCCAGGAGCACGCTGTTACGGCGCTTCTCAACCTTTCCATACACGAGGCAAACAAGGGAAGTATTGTAAATGCAGGAGCTATACCTGATATCGTAGATGTGTTGAAAAATGGCAGCATGGAAGCAAGAGAGAATGCTGCTGCAACCCTTTTTAGTTTATCAGTGTTGGATGAAAACAAGGTGGCAATCGGAGCAGCAGGGGCTATCCCAGCTCTTATCAATTTGCTCTGCCAGGGCACTCCAAGGGGAAAGAAGGATGCAGCTACTGCAATTTTTAATCTCTCAATATATCAGGGAAACAAGGTGAGAGCATTAAAGGCGGGGATCGTGGCACCACTGATGGGATTGCTGAAGGATGCTGGTGGTGGAATGATGGATGAGGTATTAGCAATACTGGCTATACTTGCAAGCCATCAAGAAGGTAAAGCAGCGATTGGTCAGGCTGAGCCAATGCCAGTACTGGTAGAGGTTATAAGAACCGGTTCACCACGCAACCGGGAGAATGCTGCCGCTCTATTGTGGTCACTGTGTACAGGTGATGTACAATGTTTAAGAATAGCTAAGGAGCTTGGGGCAGAAGAGGTATTGAAGGAACTGTCGGAGAATGGCACCGATCTGGCCTAGAGAAAAGCCGCAAGCATTTTAGAACTTCTCCAACAAGTTGAAGCAGTCTGTGTTTCATGATATTCAGGTGAAACTTAGATTTCTTCCCGAAGCTCTTGTAAGTCTTCATAGTAGACCTCAGAATATTGTGCAGGAGTTTTGTTATCCTCTTGAAACATAGGTATTATATAGACAGATATGTTGGTGTATTAAATCAAGGTATTTGTGTACAAAAATATGGATGGGAGCGGTGTCTTTTTTTGTAACATCTTTCTTTTTTTTGGGTGAAATGGGATTTGTAGGGTCATGGATTGTTGGTAATGGGAAGAAGTTATATTTATTCCTCAATTTAAACATTAGAATTTTGCTTGACTTTTGAAGTGGGCAACTGATTTTAGGCGGCCTTTATGTCTTGGTACTGTAATGTTGATGTCGCAGCACACTGTTGCACCAAATACAATTGCAGAGAGTAAAATTCGATGACCTGATATGTGTTCGACACAAATTTAAAACAACACGAACTCAACAATAACACGGCTTGTACTAAAAAATGATGCAATTTGTCAACACAAATTATAAATGAGCCAGATTAATGGTATATGTGAAAGATCTATTCATTTTATAATATAAGAAAAAGAAATGAACATTTGGTATTTTTTTTTTAGAGCTAGTAATGGGTTAAATAGTTTTTTCTAATACCACAAATTTGGGTACAAACATGGACATGATCACAAGTTGACACTACAACTTGGAACTAAGGCGTTCATTTTCTATCTTCGAAAATTTTGGGCCTGTTTGATTTGTATCCTGAAAACAAGTTTTTTGTTTTTAAATACAAAACACTTTGGTGTTTTTAATTTGCTATTTTTTTAAAAGCTTTTTGAAAATGTGGCTAAATTTTGAGAACATGATATACATCTCTTTCCACTTTTCAAACAAGATTTTCAAAAATTTTGAAACTACGAAAAACACTACTCTTTAATAAAGTCTAGATATTGAACTTCATCGAAAACATTTTCAACTTTTTTTGAGACTTCAGTTCAAAAGGCTCCTTATTTCTCTCGCAACTCATCTCCCCTCTCCCCAACTCCTCTCTACTCTCTCGCAAGTCGCAGCTCTCCCTCTCTACCTGAGCTTCACTGTGAAGTTTTCCTCTTTGAATCCAACAAAGCTACCTCGTTGAAGATCTCCAAAGCTCTCTCACCGAAGGGACAAACAACTCAATATACATATATGTGCACAGATCCGTGTATACATATGTGTAAAGTGGGTTCAAGTTTTAATTTTGGCAAAGTGATATTGTTGGTGATTCTCAACCTAAACTAGGAAAGAATGCACCTGTGTCTATTTATTCTGTTATAATTACCCCACCTAAAATTAGTAGGCAAAAAAGATTGGTGTAGAATGAATTTATATCTCTATTATATTTTCGTTATTTTGTACATCATTATCTAACCAGATTTTATTATTTTATGCTCTTTAAAACTATTTTCAGAAACATATAACCAAATAAATTTTACAATATAAAAACATCAAACACACTTCCTTAAAATTCTTTCTAAAAACATTTTTGAATCCTATTTTTTGAAATACAATCCAATCACACCCTTTCTTTTCTCAACGTCCCTTTTTGCTGAGTGCTAACTATAATTCTCGAAATTCAACCAATCCATGTATCTGGGTCTGTCTCATTTCCCACTAAAACCCCTTTAAGCTCTTCTTGGGTGATTTGTCTTACCCAATTACGTCTTGGTGAGTCGACGAATTCTGGACCAAACCATCAAAATTAACCCAATTATCTGATGTGGGTCTGTTTCGATTCCCTCAAAACCCAATTATCTGACTTTTTAACCTTTTATGTGAAGAGGGCCCACTAATATTATTTAATTTCATTTTTTTCCTATCAAATCAAAACTACATTATGTTCTGCTTTACAAAAAAAAAAAAAATAGTTGTCTGCAATAAAATAAAATTGATTACTTGTTGTTAAAAAAAAAAAACTACTACTTATTTTATTTTTAACAGGACTTATCAATTTGATGTAGTGATATGAAATAGAAAGATGAGAGAAGATAAAATATTTTAGTGGAAAAAATTTTAAAAATGAGTTTTAGGATAATAAGAGAATTTTTTAAAAGATTTGAGTAAATATTTGAGTTTGTCTATTGTCAAATCAAATTTAATATAAATTTGAGTTTATATTTAAGTTATAGCTAAAAATACTCTTAGAAAATCAAAGATGTGAATTGAAGATACTGCCAAAACAAGAAAACACAATCATCTTCGTGTTCCCATGAATCTTGTGTTGTCAGAATTTTAGGATATACACTTAAAAGAATAATATTATTTAAATTTAAAAGTTTGTTTTAATTCAATAATATAAAGATGTAATTTTATAAAAATTATTAGATTAATACCTAATTTTAATGTTTGATGGGACTTACAATTAATCCAAAGGTATAATAAATTAAATTAATAAATTATATCAATAAATTAGGCCAATCAAATTTAAAACAAAAACAAAGTTAATTTTTAAGTCTACAACGACCTAACCCGTCAAAAAGATAGTGCTTGTGCTCGAAGACTACACTATAAAAAAGAGGCCAAAAAAAGATAGTACAAGGTACGGCTTTGTCGCCATATCGAAGACGACAAGTCTAAACTCATTGGTCAAACAATTCTAAACTCATTAAAAAAACACCCATAAAAAAGAGCCCCCTTCTCTCTCTCCCTATCTCTCTCTCAGAGCTCTGTGAAGTATTTCTCTCTTTCTCTCTCTCATTCTCTCTCTCACACACATACACACACGAAGGAGCAATGAAGAGTGTTGCTCTCGCCTCTCAGATAAACAAAGTTCTGAGGGAAACAGTGACACACTTCATTCCTTTTAGTTCATTCTTTGATCTTCATTTATTCCAACTGAAGAATTGGTACTAATCCATTTTCTTTTCTGCAGGGTTTGCACTTTGCATGCAGTGATGGAACCTGAACTTCTGAGCTTCCACAAAACCCTCACGAATTCAGATGTGAAACGGAACTGTGAACTGTCGAACAAGGCACGTTATCTACCGCCCAGCAATGGAGTCCTGATCGTACGGGACGTGGACGGAATACCATATCGATTTAGAGCCCCAAAAAGGAGGAGCGGGAGGCGTTCTCTGACCCAGGACTGGAAGGCTTTTGCAGTTGCCAAAGAGCTTAAAGTCGGTCAGAAAATAAGAATGTATCGCCTAGGTCATGGGAATGAATATGTCATGGAAGGGGCTGTCCAACTGTTTGGAAAGGTTATTGGTTGGCGACGACTTTAGATATCAAAGTACCTGTATGTGGGATTAGGGTGGTGTATTAATATATGACCGGCCGGTGGAAGGTTAGGCTGCCAGCGGCGTCAGTCTGTTTGTGTGTGTGTGTGTCTGTTTTTTTTTTTTTTGGGAACTCAGATGATTGAATTATATGTATGATTATCAAAGTAAGTGTTTGGGTTTAGGGCGGTGCAATGTGTCACCGGCCGGTGGTAGGTTTGGCTGCCGGCGACGTCCGTTTGTGTTTTTTTGGGAATCAGGTGAATGAAATATGTTATTTTTGTCCAAAATTTTACTTCTTTGTTGAAACTCGAAACAAATGAAAACGAAAACTCCTCAATTCAACTTGAGTAATAATCATCCAAGCAAACACCGGCTAACTATGAGATTAATCATTTTGATCCGACCTCAATGGCTTAGAGAGTTGGTATACAAGAGATATTTTTCATTGGGAGTTAAACAACTGAATTTGGTTAACTATGAGATTAATCACGGTTCCTAGTTAGCTAGTGAAGATCATAAATACAAAGCTTCCTAGGGGAGTAAGCTAGCTGAAAAGTCTCTCTCTCTCTCCCGATCAATAATAATCGGTAATACTACACTGACCAATTTTTTGTGGGTGAAATATCTCTCTCCGTCTCACCCAAAAAAAACAGAAGTGAAGTGTTGTAACTTAAAAACCAAAAATAAAAAAAAATTTTTTTTTTTGTAAACTAGATAGAATATATGTGATTAAGGTTAGAAGAATAAAATAAATCCTGATAAAGAAAATAAAAACAAAAATACCAAAACAAACACTATCAAATGAAGTATCCAAAAGCAAAAAAAATAAAATCCAAAAGAAGTCCGAAAGTAACAAATATAATTTGGTAAAACATAATTAAACTGCACCTACATACTTTCCATGTGCATGGTCAATGTAAGCCAAGAGAGAGATCAACAGATAGCCATTGAAATGGAAAAATAGGTTTAATATATGAGCAAATACTATTTGGATTTAATTTATTAACTTAATCATTCATAATAATTAGATTGATAGTAAATTTTAATAGTTGCTGGGATCTGTTTGATCTAATAATTATGATGGATTATATCAATAATCAAATTAATTCTAAATAACATTCATAATAATTAGATTGATAGCAAGGTGCGTGTCAAGCCTTTCTCTGAACTACCCGTCAATGAAAATATTAAACTCAGACTTAACAATTATTTTATGAGTAACGTTACACTGACAAAAAAATAAAAAAAAAATTATGGATCAAATGGTGTCACTTGATTCTTTGAAAAATTGAAACCCTACATTACGTCAGATTTTTTGAGATAATACCCACACCATGCATCACCCCACTCACCATGCATCACCCCACTCTCAGTTCTGATCAACTTTTGATTGTTATCTACCGTAGACAAATAAATGTTCACTGGGCATTAATTATGTCTCTTACTTAGTCTACCTTGTCATTATCTAAGCTCTAATTTAGTAAGAGCAATGTTATATAGACTTTATTTAATGATTTTATTTGATGATTGTATCATTTTTTGTTATTAAATTGACAGTAAACTTTACTATTAGTTATGATCCACTATCGATTCAATGACTATGATCTATCGTGTCACCAAATAAAATCATTAAGTTATGTACAAATATGATAACACACTGCATTTAAAAGATAAAAATGCCTTATTTTTAAAGGAAAAATTATATTTTTTAACCGTAAATATTTTCAAATAATAAATTATAACAATTAATCCTCAAAGATTGCTGCTCATACAATTTGGTTGGCCCATTTTTATTATATAGGGGAAGGGAGGGGGACCTAAGGATCTGTTTGTTTACCGGGTTTGGTGAAGTTTGGAGGGAGATTAAGAAAACTAGTTTAATAGACTCTGTAATTCCGTGTTTTATTAGCATTTTTAAACTTGGAATTCATAGTGCTAGCCTATGTTAACTATGCCAAATAGTCCTTTTATTCCTAATAAAACGTCATATTTATCAAATCACATTCCAACCCCTCTATCCCAATTACTCATCTCTGTAATTAAACAAAAATGTGTATGGATTGGATTGACCAATGAATAATATAATTATTTACAAAACAAATGTATTGATAATTGTGATAAATTTATGGGTTTCACACACACACACACACACACACATATACATATATATATATATATACTCACCAAATACGAGTATAAATATGAATCTCATGTATGCAAAGGTGTGAATTGAATTTAGAAAAATCTAATAGAATAAAAAGTTGCACATTGAGTGATATATTGCATTGGATATAAAAATATTATCTAAATATTTACATTCTATTGGACATTCAAATGGTAAGTTTGATTTTGAATTCTAGCGTATATCAGACTCACAAAATAAAGGGTAAAATAAAATTATAATTTTTTATTAGGATAAAATCATATTTTTTAACGGTTATATTAACAGATATCAACGAAAAGGGGTTACGTGTTACACGTGCACAAATGTTTTGAGATGTAAGAGTAATATTCTAAATGTGAAGGGATTCAAATGATTAAGTGACAAACATGAGAGGATCTATGTATTATTTATTAATTTAGTTTTAGGTGCACATTAATACAAATTTTTAACTTTGAGGGTGCAAATTGAGATTTTTTATCTTTGATGTCTAAATTAAGATTCGAACTATAAGTGGGAAATATCAAATGTATTTGCTCCCTCCCTCTCTCTCTCTCTCTCCTATGAACACCACCGTTTTCTGGGGCATGACTTTATATATATATATATATATAAACTTGAAAATATCAGCTGTCATTTAGGCATATATTTTATTTTGTATAAATTTTATAAAATTTTCATTGCCTAAATTTGTTCACGTACAACTACATGCGTTACTAGTTTGGGTAAAATCAAATAATACATTATTAAATTCTGACCAAGCAAAACTTAGAACAAAGCCATGAACAAGTCATGACTTATAACCTGCCAATTCTCCATTAATATTAATGGAGAATCTGGAAGTTGGGAAACAGAGCTTGATCCATCTCTTCATTTGATCTGGAAACCCATAAGCTTCCAAAGAATCCATTAAGAAACCCCAGTAAACAGTGTCACAAGCCTTCATGATGTCAATCTTTGCAATGCACCAAATTGGGCCTCCATTCTTGGGATAGTCTCTGACAAGCTCCTGTGTAAGGAAGATGTTGTCCCTAATCTTCCTCCCTAGTATGAAGGCAGCTTGGTTGGTGTTGATTAGGTCCTTCAGAACTTCTTTTATTCTATTGGCTAAGATTTTGGTGGTGATCTTATATATCACATTGCAACAAAAGATTGGTCTAAAGTTCACTGTTACGACTTTAAAATTGATTATCCAAGTGTAGATTGTGCGAAGTAATATAATACTCGTAAGCCCACGGTCGAATAACAGGAATTGTAAAAACAAGAGACACAAAATAAATAAAAGAAAACTTTTTTGAAATTTATTTGAGTAGGAATTTATCCAATAGAAGAAAGGTGGGTTGGTTAAAACAATAATTAAAATACTAAAGTATCGGGGATACCGTTTCAAATCCACACAGTAATTATTAATGATTCAGTTTTCGAACTCAATTGAAATTCAATTGAAGAGTAATCCCAATCAGAATAGTGATAATATGAAAACTTCAAAAGTTATAATTAATGAATTACCTGAATAAATATAAGATATTTAGTTGTAGATTACAAGTATTCACCGTATCCGGAGTCTACAATAAATCAAGTTTTTTAACAGGTAAATCTTATTTTATTGTAAATAATAAATCTACTATCTTATGAAAAATTTTAATTAATTAATTCAAGCATAGAATAACCAGTTATTTGACTCGCAGAGAATCTTAAACATTCGATGTACGTGGCACAACAAATCAAGAAATTATACAGAGCAAAAACTTTACTAAAGGACAATAATTAAATTAAAAGAATAAATCATGCATTAAAAAGAATATTGAATCAATAATAAATACTGTGTTTCATTGCATGTATCTCCCCTAACTTTAATTGGGCTTTTAGCAAATCATAAAACTAAAACAAAAACTAAAAAAAAAAAGATGGGAAAAGAATAACAATCTAAATCCTAATCATCCTCTCTTAATAGGTGAGAGCCCTTTATTTGTACTAAAATATAACCTAGGTATAAGTAGAAAATCTAGGGTTGGTTTGGAAAGAATTATTTTTCAAAAGAAGTCTTTTAAGGTTAAATCCCACGCATAAAATCTTGGGAGTCACGGGTACAAAATTTGTCCAGACTTCAAACTTAACTTTCGCATATTTAGAGGCTAAATCACGAAATTTTCGAAAAATACATTTTTGTAGCCCTTGAAGTGTTCTTTCCAACCCTACAAAAATTAGGTCAATTGGATGTCGAAGTCAAAAGATATGACCAAAATACCAAAAATTTGTCAAATCCTTATCTTGAAGGATACTTTTTTAATCCGACTTTAAATGAGTTTTCTTCTAAATTGAACTCTTATAAGGATTAAAATTGCTGTCTTATTTTCAAATTTTCCTATCTCAATCTTGACTCTCCAATCCTTAACAATTGTGATTTTTCCTCTAGTTATTGTTTCACTTGTCTTATCCATTATTACTTTAAATCAACAAATTTACCTGCAAAATAAACCCAACAACTAGAAAAAGTATCAAATTAAAAAATTAAAGAATTTAACACATTTAATCATAAATAATATGCAATTAATTAATTATTAAATATAATAAAATAACACTTTTGATGGTTAATTACACTCTCAACCTGAATATTACTAGTTTCTAGTAATATATGAATCCCAAAATCTAAAACCTAACAACTAAATAATATAATAAAATAAAACACAAATTCACTTTTGTAGGATTCACGATTGCATTTAGCATATGCAACAAGCCTTTAAACACCTAAGTTCTCCCTAGTGAACGAGTATAGTCTCGTAAGGGTTTCCAAAGATGATACCCACAAACATTACCCTGTGATCTAATATCTGAATAATAATTTTATAACACAAATTGATACCATAATATAAAAATTCTAAGATGCAATATTTTTTATAAGCACATGCAAAACAAAATGTAGAACTCTGCGTTATATAAATATATGCACTTATCATATTCCCATATAAAATCGTGTGAAGTGTAAATTAACTATATCAAGTCAATAATTTATTTGATAATCACCTCTACAACTATCAATTATTCGTCTTAATGTCAAATCTCATTAGATAATTCACTCATAAAACATTCTCTTATATTATAGTGACTATTCCCTCAAATATCACATGTGAGAACGATATATTTAAATCAAAATAAAATAATACTCACATGTTCCATTCAAATAATTGTAATATAAAAGAAAAAGATTTGACATAGTCTCATGAAAAGAAATCACCACATAATAAACAAATAATCACAATTCTTTTCCTTATTCACACAAGTTATGCATCTACCAATACACTCTTGAGATCAGATAGATCTTTATTTAAGATTATAATGGGGCCTTGGGATTAGGATTTGAAACAAAAGATATTCAGGAATTCAAAAGACTATCCCGAGAGAACATATACATTACACAACCAAAATTTTTTTCAGAACCTTTCACTCTTCACCTTTTAGAAGCACAATTTATAATACTTGCTCATATTTTTTTCAAAACCATGCTTGCTAATTTTTTTTCTTTTTTTTTTCTATTTGCTTTTTCACAGCTAGACATTGTTTTTCTTTTTTCTTTTCAATTTTTTTTTTCAGCAAGACAATAAATGTATATACTTCTTTTTTTTTTTTAGCAAAACATCTAATGCAAATATTCACAAGTATGTAATTTTTTTTTTCTTGCTTATCTTTTTTTCAATCAACATCTCCAACATTACATTAAAAAAAAGTTCAATATCGGGATAATCAAGGGTAAATTATATTATTTTTTTCATTGGCTTGGTTATTATATATTTGGTATAAGAAATAATAATATTCAAAGAATAAAACTTATGCTCAAATAATATCAAAGATGACCTAAAACCATATCTCAAGAGTTCTTGATAACACACTACCTCATGTAAATAATTTAGATTAGATATGTGAGTCTCATTACTACTTGTTGATAATGAAAGGTCTTTGAGCTCATTAGCCTCTTGTGGAACAATAATGTCATTTAATTCTTCACTATCAAGAGTATTAATGAATTCATCCTCAATTTGTAGTTTAGGAAAAGAATCATTCTCACTATATTGACTATTTTCAACCTTCTTATATCCATATATTGAGCATGTCTTTTATTTCTTCAATATATTGGCTTATTTGGGCATTGAAAGCTAGTTGACTTTGCATAAATTCACAAAAAACATCTTCCAAATTCTTTTCTTGGGGGTCATGATAAGGTGGATGTTGGGGAGGGTTTTCTGGTGATGTTGCATATATCGGTAATTGATAATGTTCCTTCCCCCAACCAAAATCGGGATAAGAAGTTTCAGAACAATGGTCAAGATAAGATTGAGAAGAATTAGGCAATACAATTGTCCCATTCCTCAAAAATTGTTGAGCAGTTGGAATTAAAGGGCAAAACTCAGTGGGACTTCCAAACACATCACAAATCACACACAGTTCCTCCATCGGAAAAAACTTCAAACCATATTAAAAAAATTATAAAAATCAAACCTGAAGGAGAAAAAAACAAATAAATAATAAATAATAAAAAAAAATAAGGGACAAGATTACCGAATCTGTGACGAATCTCAAATCTAACAAACCTCAATAGATGGCAGTGTGTTCTTTGTCTTTAAACAAATCTCAAGCAATGGAGCCAAAAACTTGTTACAACTTTAGAATTGATTACTCAGGTGCAAGTTGTACGAAATAATATAATACTCAGAAGTCTGAGGTCGAACCACAGGGGATTGTGAAAACATGAGACACAAAACAAATAAAAGCAAATTGTTTTGAAATTTATTTGAGTAGGAATTTATCCAACAGAAGAAAGGTGGGTTGGTTAAAACAATAATTTAAATACTAAAATATCGGGGATTCCCTCTTCGTTTTGAGACATTGGACGCCCACGTAAGATTTTTCCAATACTACACAAACAAACCCTTTGTTTGCGAGAAGCAGATAGAGTACGAGGATTTTGTCCGGTTAGGAGTCTGGGACATTATTTGTTCAAGGAGGTGGGCTAGCTTTATGGGATGAGAGTGGCCATGTATTCCTATTTTGGCCAAAGAATTCTACAGCAATGTGGGTGATTGTGGGAATAACATTTTTCGCACCTTTGTTCGGGGTAAACACATTCGGGTTGATGCCATGGCCATTGCTAGGCTGACGGGAATGACTCAATCCTGAGTGGCCAACCCAGACTATCCCCAGGCATATTCAAGTGATGTAGTTGTGAGAGAGCTACTGGGGGACGAGGAGTTTGTGTGGACGAATGAGTTTTGGTTTCTTCAGTAGGGTGACTTGACAAACAAGTACAGGACATTGAATTTTGCCCTTGCTGAGGAACAACCATATTTACTTAGACTGAGCTCGACTCCTTTACGCTATGGGCACCAGACGTTCTATCGACCTCTCCTCCTTGATTTTTGCTGAGATGAGATGAGCGATTGTGGACGCGAAGAAGGGGTCTCTCCCTTTTGATGGCTTAGCTACGACTTTGTGTGAGCAGGCTAGAGTGGTGATAGATGCCACTATGGACTGGGCTAAGAAAGTGGTTGTTCTCAACTTTGGATCTCTTCTAAAGAGTCAAAGTATGTCTAAGGCAAGAGAAGAGAGAGAGGTCAGGCTCCCGAGCAGCAGGGAGAGCCCGCAGCTAAGGAGACGGTGCCAGTTGAGGAGCAGTGGGATCAGTTTCTCAATTTGGAGGATGACTTTGATTTCTCGGTTGATGAGGAGACTGATCTCAGGACTGATAGACAGCTGTTGTTCACGATTCTGAGGGAGCAAAAGAAGATGAGAAAGGAGATGAGAGAGATAAGGACTCAAATAAGGGGGTCAGGGCAAAGTTCTTAGAGGCAGGCCCCTTATCTTAGTTGGGTGATTTCTTCTAGGTCTTGGTGTTGTATTTAGGATGTGAAAAATTCTTCTTTTTGTTGAAATCATAGCCTAAGATATTCTATCAGATTTTGTTTAGGCTAGGCTTGATTTGTTTATGTTTTGAAATATGCACTGGATGAAACTTTAATATAATAGAAAATGCATATTCTACTTTAGTGAGTGATCAAATATCTAAATAATAGTTTTATGCATAGTTTGACACTACAATGTGAAATTAATTCGCTTAACTTTAAAGTTACGGCTTTTTAAGCATCACATAGAACTTTATACTATATTTTTGTATCTCATATTATGTTCTTATAAAAATCACAATTTGTACACTTGAGACCTTACCAAGTTAAAAATTTGTTAGGTATTTTACCTTAAGAACTTGAAACATATAGTGGAGATGCATAAAACCCTAGTGAGTTTTGATTCAATCTTCCTTGGAGGGTTATTTACATTTACTCAATAAAATTTTTTTTTATTCAGCTAATCTTCTTCAATAGTCTCATTATTTTTGTTTTGGTCAACACCAATACTATGAATGATTGCTTGACTTTAAATTATTTGCATGGAGAGTGTGTTATCAAGCGTTCTTGAGATATGATATTAGGTTATCTTTGACATTATTTAAACCTAAGATTTATTCCTTGAATATTATCCCTAGAAGTCATGATTGAGCCTTTGAAATAAAATTTTATTTCTTTTACCCAACATATAATAACCGAGCCAATGGAAAAAATAATATCCTTTACCTTTGATTATCACGAGATTGAGCTTTTATTGTTTATGTAATTTGGCAGATGTTGGTTGAAAAAAGATGATAAAAAAGGGAGATTTTGCACACTTGTGAATATTTGCATTAAGATAGCTTACTAAATAATTATATACATTCAATTGAATTGTTTTGTAAAAAAAAAAAAAAGGATAAAAAAGAATAGCAAGCATGTATTTGAAAAAAATATGAACAAGTGTTGTAAAAATTACTTCTAAAGGGTAAAGAGTGAAAGACTATAGAAAAAAGATTGGTTGTGTAATAAAATGTTCTCTTGGGATATTCTTTTGAATTCCTGAATATCCTTCCTTTCAAAACTCTAATCCCAAGGCTCCATTACAACCTTAGATAAAGACCTATTTGATCTCAATAGTGTATTGGTGGATGCATGACTTTTATGAATAAAGAAGAGAATTGTGAGTATTTGTTTATTGTTTATTGATTTTCTTTCATGAGACTATGTCAAATCCTTTTCTTTTAAATTACAATTATTTAAATAGACATGTGAGCATTATTTTGTGTTGATTTAAATATCTTCTTCTCACATGTGATAGTTGAGGGAATAGTCACTATAATCTGAGAGAATCTTTTATGAGTGAATTATGTAGTAAGATTTAGTATTGAGACGAATAGTTGATAGTTGTAGAGGTGATTACCGGATAAATTATTGACTTGATGTAGTTAATTCACACTACACACTATTTTATATGGGAACGTGATAAGTGCATATATTTATATAGCATAGAATTCTATATTTTGCTTTGCATGTGCTTATTAAAAGGCTTGCAGCTTATAATTTTTATATTGTTGTAGCAATTTATGTTATAAAATTATTATTTAAATATTTGATGACAGGGTGATGTTTGTGGGTATCATTTCTAAAAACCCTCAGAAGACTATACTTGTCTACTAGGTGAAACCTAGGGGTTTAAACGCTTATTGCATATGCTAAATGCAATCGTGAATCCTATTAAAGGGGAGGGGTTTTTATTTTATTTTTGTTTACCTTACTAGGGAGTAGTAAGGTCTGGGTTGGGGGTGTAATTTTGATTCCATAATGTGATTATTTGATGGAAAAGATTGAACATTTTTTCAGAAAAAGGTGATAAATGTGATGATTTATTAAAAATTTGTTATTATGATAGTAATGAAAAAATTCTGTTTATTTTGTAGGAAAATGATTAAAAAATTGGAGAGATAAAGGTGGATGAAGAATAGCAGCTGAGTTAGACTTACTGGAATGCGCTTCCAGACAGCGGATTACTATTGCGTCAGGACGGAGTTGATATAATGAGAAGATATGCGTGATTGTGTGTGTACAGGTAATTCTTTGTGTGTGTGTATGAGTTCAAATGTGTGTGTGTCTTGAGGGAGAGAGAGAAAGCGAAAGGCTTACCTGGGTGAGTGGTCGTCACCGGTGGTGGGATGAGCTAGGCTGTCGTAGGAGAGAGCGAGAGAGACTGTTGTTGTGTGTTTGTGTGAATTTTTGGCGTGAGCGTCTGTCGCAAGGGAGAGAGAAAGAGAGAGGGGAGGAGACAGATTGACTTTTTTGGGGTTTTGTGTAATGGGTTTTAATTTTTGGGCAGGATTTAGTATTTGGGTGGGATTAAATTAGATGGATTTTGATGATATCTAAACCGTATATTTAAATTTTAATTAAATCTTAGTTGTTATTCTCTTCTTTTAAATTGAGAGTATTAATTTTAATTTTGAAAATTTGAAATTGTCTCTATCTTGTTAGTGTAGATAGATATATATAGATATATAATTGTCTATGTCAAACTCTCTAATAGTTTAAATGGGGGTGATGAGAAATAAAAGGAATTTAGTAGTCCTAGTCAATCTCTTCAATGTTTTGAATGGGGATGAGGAGAGATAAAATGAATGTAACATAGTCTTGTTGGAATGTAGATTAATTAGGATTGTTGGATCAATAATACTGAATCGATCTGAACCGTCTTTTATGTTGGGATTACGTTGTCTTTTGGATGTGCTTATATTTTGTCTCAAAACGATCTAGACCTCTCTTTGTCTTTTGTATTCAAATTTTGTTCTACTTTATTATATATATAGTCACTTTAAAAATAAAAAATAGTAACATTCAAATACAAAAAAAAGTTATCATTTGAACACAAAAAATAATAGATTTAAACACAAAAAAATAGTAACATATAAACATAAAAAAAATTGAAACATTCAATATTTATATTTTTAAAAAATAACAATAATAACATGTTCAACAAAAATAATAATATGCTTAACAAAAACAATAATATACTTAACAATAATTATTTCTCTCAAATTCAAACGAAAAAATAGTACCATTCAAACACAAAAAATAGTAATATTCAAAAAAAAAAAAAATAGTAACATTGAATATTAATATTTAGGAAAATAATAGTAGTAACATGCTCAACAAAAACAGTAATATGCTCAAAATAATAGTAGCATGAACAATAACATACTCAACAAAAGCAGCAACATAAACAGTAACATGAAACATTCAATTTAACAAATTAACCTCCACAAAAAATACCACAAATTACAAAAAATAAAAAATTAACAAGGACCAGAGATTCTCATCCATTTATCCATAAAACTGATATAATTCATAGAAAGTTAAAAGATGAACATTGATGAAACAACACCATTAGCTGGCCGGAGAGAGAAAGAGAGAGCTTTGAATTTGAATTTTAAATTTATGATGGAGATTTTATTGACATATTTTAATTGACATTGAATTAAGGAATAACTATATCCAAAATAAGAAATTAATTTAACCTCTTTTCAAGGAAGGATATTTTTGAGATAAAAAAAAAAAGTGGACTTAAGTCATTTCATACATGGTCTTAAATTTCGTTTCATTTTGTGCAAAGCGTACGAAACGTTTCGTTTTTTGAAAAATCAAAAACGAAACTTCAAAAGAATTTCTAAAAGTGTTGGTTTTCGACAAAATTCGAAACGTTTCTATGTTTTTGCACGACATGGTCGAGAAATAGTCCCTTTTCGATTACTTTGCGAAAACTTAAACAAAGAACTTACGGTGTATGTGAACTGATTTTTGTCGGTGAGGGAACTGATTTTTGTTATGAGAAGAGAGAGAGAGAGAGAGAGAGATTACCAGGGTGAGGGTGGGAGTGGAGGGCGGTGGGTGGCAGAGTATGTGGGTTAGCTAGAGGAAGGGAGAGGGAAGGGAAGACATGGGTAATTCCTTTTGCACGATTTTCTTTGACAAGAGTTCATTCTACTCAATCTTTTCCATTCATTTCTTGTAGATTTTGTCTGCCATGAATTATTTTTGTTCAAACAGAACAGAGATAAAATAAGGGCTAAATTTGTGGACTCAGACTTTGAAGAAAGGAAGTTCATTTTCAACTGAACGACAAAGTCGATAGACCCAATCGGCCAATCCCCGACTCAAAGAGTTTTACACAAATATCAACTCTGGTGAAGTTGGGATCTAATCTCAGTTGAAAATTAGGGATTTCAACTTAGATCTGTGCTGAAAATTAGAGATTTCAACTTATATCTCAGCTGAAAATTAGGGATTTCAACTTATTTTGCTGGGTTGTGAGGATTAAACCAATTTAAATGAAAGGAGTGGAGCATATTGAACAACAAGAAGAGCCAGTAGTAGTGTATCTCGTTGAAGGGCGACGGCATATAAAAGTATTTGTGTTGATTCAACTGACTCTTTAACCTTTTTCAATAGTTTGAGTTATTCTTTAACCTTACGAGATCACTGGGCCTATTTTGGATAACGAAATTGATGAAATAAAGGAGTATGTTGAAAATTTTAAGAAAAAATGGGAAACATATGGTGTCACTTTTATGTGTGATGGGTGGACATCAATGATGAAAATATCAATTATAAATTTCTTAGTTTACTGTGATGGAAAAATTGTGTTTCATAAGTCCGTGAATGCTTCCAGTCAGTATAAGGATGCTAACTATATTTATGAGTTAATGGATGATGTTGTGGAAGAAATCGGTGAAAAGTATGTTGTGTAAGTGATTACTGATAATGAGTCTACATTTAAAAAGGCCGGTGAGTTATTGATGAGAAAGAGGAAGCATATGTATTGGAACCCTTGTGCTGCCCATTACATTGACTTGATACTAGAAGATTTTGCTGATGGACAATTAGTGAAAAGTGTGATCGATCAAGCAAAAAAAATATCAAATTTTATCTACAACCATAATAGGGTGCTTGATATCATGCGAAAATACACCAAAGGAAGAGAGCTTCTACGTCCAGGTGCAACCCGTTTTGCAACAAACTTTATTGCGAGTCAGAGTATTCTTGACCAAAAGCTATCTTTACAAAGATTGTTTACATCTGATGAGTGGGCAAATAATGCAACAAGTAGGGATCCACTTGGTAAAGTATTGCAAGAAGTTGTATTAAGTAATTCATTATGGGATAAAGCACATATGGTGTGTAAGTTACATGCACTTATTTCAAAGGTGCTTAAAATGGTGGATGGAGAGAAGCAAGCTACTATGGGTTATGTATTTGAAGGGATGAGGAGAAGCAAGTTGGCTAAGACACATAAAAAGTACTGCAATATAATTGATGATCGATGGAAAAGACAGATGATACAAGACATGCATATAACAGGTAACTAGTAATGCAATTTTTTTAATCATTGCCTATTTTAATCACTGCCTTAAATCTAAACTAGCTAAATAGTATTGTGAATAGTACTATGAACAGTACTGTGAATAGTAATGTGAATAGTACCAGTTACATGAACAGTACATATAGACTCCAGAAACATTAAATTCCATCTTCTATTCAAAAAGTGTCGTGCTGAATTTTTATTTGTGTATCCATCTTTATTTTTTCAAAGCATTATTTACTGAAAACACCTTCTATGATTTTACTAGCATACTATTTAAATCCTACATACCACTATGATCAAGAACTTGCTTACAAAGAGGAATTGGTAGATGCTTTGAGAATAGTAGTGCAAAAGCTTGAACCAGATGGTGATCGAGCTACCATGGCTCTTGCAGAGGTACATACCAGTTTTCTTTACAATGATTTACTACAACAATATATTCTCCTACTAGGAATCTCTAAAAGATCTACCATGTAGTCAAAAACATTTCAAGATGCTATGTATGGGTTTGGTGATGCAACAGCTATTAGAGGAAGGTCGACAACTAAACCAAGTAATTGAAAATATGTAGACATTTATTGTTTACATATCCTTAATTTCGTATATACTTAATTGCTTCTTCTATTTTGTAGCCAACTGGTGGTTCATGTATGACACTGATGTCCCAAATTTAAGACGAATTGTTATTAGAGTTTTATCACAAACAGCTTCGTCAAGTGGGTGCGAAAAAAATTGGAGTACATTTGCTCTCATCCATACTAAAGTTCGCAATCGCCTTAACTATCAAAAGTTCGAGAGGTTGGTCTATGCAAATTATAACATGAGGTTGAGATTGTGACATCCCATGAAAGACAAAAAGAAGTAGACCTTGACTTTAAACCAATAAATTTGGCTCATTTTTTTGAGGATGATTTGCTCACGGAGTGGTTAGATGATCCAGGAGATGCACTCTTAGATGAATTTGACGATGACGAACAATATGCTAGGCCAAATTCTTTTTTGGCTACATGGGTCAAAAGATTGAGTGGACCTCGTACAAGTGGCACAAGTTCGAATGAGGCAAGAGCAAGGAACATAAAAGGTAGTGGCGCGAACATTATCTTGGATGATGACGATAATTTTGAGATATTGATGAGAAGACCATCATTGCATCATACAAGCATTGATGAAGTTAACAATAAGGGTTGTGTTGATGAAGAAGGTGAGCGTGATAATAGTATCCATATATGTTGGTGGTATTGGTAGCAACGACAATATTAACAACGAGGATGTTGGTGGTAAAGATGGCAGTTTCACTTGTGAACCAATAAACAATAATTCTTTTAGTTCTTCGCAGCAACATCACATTGGAGAGAGTCCAACTGGTGTATATTTCACTGAAGAGCAATATTTTGATCATGCCACCCAAGACCAGGATCATGGTAGTCGTCGCTCCATGGGTCATAATGGTAGTCGGGGAATTTAACAAAGCTTATAATTTAGATAAAATAAAGTATTGTAGTCGTACTTGATTATTATTTTCTAAAATTCAAGAATTCATCTTTTAATTGCTTTGATTTTGTGAAGTTATTGTTATTGTTGGAATTTTTTATCAATGCCAATGATGAATGACTACTTTAGTAAGCATGAGATTTAAATGGGGCTCATATATGATCCATGCTTTTGCATTATTATTATTATTATTTGTAATTTTATGAATGAACTCCAGATTTTTGTGTGAATGACAATTTAATATCACTCGGTTAAATATTGCAGTTGTGAATCGTCTTGCTTCAAGTTTAATAACATTCAATTAGCCTAACCACACAAAATTTCTTGTAAATTATATGTTTTCTATTGTTTCTTGCTTTATTGGATTGATAAAAAACCAAAATAAGAACTTGATTGACATAAAACCAATTTCATTCATAAGTTTCCATTCGGTTCTACCAAAATATATCGTTTCCTTACGTTTCCGAAACGTTTCTGTTTTTGGAGTCACCAAACATATCTCCGAAACGAAACTTTAAACCATGGGTTTTGGGCGAGGCTTGGTTTTTTCGGTTGTTTCTTCAATAAACAATTTTTTTTTTCAACATGGTAGTGGACTGCATTTAAAAGATAAAGTGCCTTATATATTTTTAAAGGAAAAATTATATTTTTTTAATAATAATATTTTTTTGAATTTCTATTTCATCCTTCGGAAATCAATTATAACAATTAATCCTCAGATTTTGCTAGTAACCATTTCTAAATGAGTGTACAAGAGACTAAACGAAATTGATTAAATTTTTATTAAAAAATGACAAGAATATGTATGAGAGTATGGACATTAATTGTTATAAATTAGAACTAGGGTACCGTTAGGTGAGGTGTAGGGTACTTGTACATAGAACCTAAACATATCTACTACCTTTGCTCCTGAATATCTCAATTTTAATAGTCTCACAAGAAATTTTTTTTTGATTTATCTTTCTTGATGAAGTTTGAAGTATACTGAAGAAATCAATTGTATGGAAGTCTTTCTTCTCGATTCATCTTGCTCAGCCCACTTCCCTCTCTTCCCCCCATAAACACCACAATTTTCCAAGGCCCCACCATGGGCAAAACTACCACTAAAGGCTATTACGTACTGTGAACGCTAGCCTTCTAATTTGTCATTTTTCAACGTGTAAACAGAAACCCTATTACTATAATAAAATAGTTTTGGTTCAAACTAATGAAAAATCTAATCTAACTGCTTTCTCATTAATCTAATCATTTAAAAGCCTAAAATGTATAAATCCAATTACAAATTTTTAGCTTTCCAAAACTATCCTCTTCTTCAATCCAAACGTTTTAACCTCCCTCTCAAATTATTTTTTAAATTTGGTCTCATATAGGGTAACGTTGGCAGTTTACAATCTATCTATATATAAAATAAACAATGTATAAGGAGAGATTTTGAGAAATATTTTTGATTTATATTTTAATTTTATTGAATTTTAAATTATTTAATCAGGCTTCAAAAGTTTCATCAGATCATATTTTAACATGTATCCCTTATAATCATCCACCTCTTTTCTCCTGGACTACCCACCAACTATCTAAACTTATTTAAAAAATTATTTTTACTATTCAATAACTTTAAAAATTAGTGTTAAGGACGAAAATGAGAAAGGGAGATGGATAAGAAGAAAAATAAAAAAAGAAGACATGGACTAGAGTATCTCTAACTTTGATTCAAATTTGAGTAAAAATCTTGATTTGATGCAAAACACTCAAAATAGATAAACACAAATATAAAAGAAAATAAATTTAAATTTAAATGAGAACAAACTCAAATTTAAAAAAGAATAGAATATGACCATTAGATCATTAAAAGAGAATAAAATCAAATTATTTGTGATATGAGTAAATGTTTGACTCTTCCTTGATGATATGGATTTGAGTACAACATTGGTGAAGATTTTTAAGATTTTTTTTACCAAAATTTAAATTTAAATCTAAAAAATGGTAAGAATTATAGATGCTTTAAGTCGAAACCGCAAATAGCAAATTCTTTCAAAGTCAATTTACAAATAGGTCTAAGATTTGGGTACATCTAAACCATGTCTCTGACTACTCTTTCAATTTCAACGAAAAATATTTAATGTAATAGTGATGTTACGTCACCGATAACACGTAATATTATTATTAATTAATGATTATATATCATAAAAGAGTTGTGGACCACACTGTTTTTGTAATTTTCAATAACCATCGTATTGAATAACTTACATCTTGATATTGTGAGATTTATTTCTCCTACATTATATGTTATTATTAATTTGTGATACCACATATTATCTATAGTATCAACAAAAATATAACAACATTTTCCACTATTGTGGATATTTTTTATCATTGTTATGAATATTTTTATCATTATTATTGTATCGAAGAAAAGTGGTAAAAATAGTTATTACAGTTGTGGTAAAAACACCAAAAAGTGGTAAATTACACACAAAAATAATAATTGTTCTATATTGAAGAAAAATTATATAAATAGTTTTCACAATAGTGTTAAAAATACTCATAAAAATAATATTTTTTTTGTTAAAAAAATGGTTACAACAACAGTTATAAAAATATTTATAAAAATAATGAATTTTAAAAGTTACTGTACTAAATTATTTTATTCAGTGGTATCGTAGTCAAGTTCTTATCCATAGAGTCGGACCATAGTATTGGTAACATCGAATATTTCCTCTAACATCGAAAATTTGTCAATATCATAGGATAGACAAATTTATCCCTCCGAGGCCTATGGCATATCACGTCTCACTGTCAGCGTTAATGATTCTGTAATTGGACAAACGGTAATAGAATTCATAAACAAATTGAGCAGAGGCTAACGTGTGGAAAGATCAAAAAGAGAGAACAAAGAGAAGAGATACCATCAAAGACAATTTATAGTTCAAAGAAAAAAAAGAAATTAAACTCTACAAAGTTAAGTTTTATATCAAAATTAAGGGTGCCAAAATATGACACAATCCGTTAACACGACATAAAATTAATGGATTTGAGTCTTCTTTAAGTCATTTGTTTAGTAAACGAGTGAACCCGTCACGATACGATAATAAACGAATCAGGTATTGGTTGGTGAAACCAGTTAGAAGAAATGTATACAGTATGACTCGTTTATATACCGTTTATATAATTGGACAAGTCGTTCAGAGAAATATTGTGTGACCTTCTATTGATGTATATTCTAACTTCTTTTAATTTTTTATTGTATATATGTATATCAATATTATTTCAGTATTGTAACAATAATTTTATATTTTTTTCAGATATCACTGAGAGAGTAGATGGTTCGGAAAGGATCCTCAACTGTTTGCATTAATTTCTTATACTCATAGATCGTTATGTTTTATAAAAGTGCATATTTTACATTTTGTTTAACTCGTGAGATTGTTTTTTTTTATATGAAAATATTGCTATGTTTTTGGAAATGTTGATTATATTTACTTTTGTGTTTATCTATATATTAAATTGGGTAGTTATATGGATATGAATGAGTCTTTGGTCTAATGGTATTCCTTACATTGTGAAAGTTTTATTTTTTTGAGGTCAAGGATTTAAGTCCCCTTCCCCCTCCCTGTATGGAGTGTATATATGCACAGGATATATAATATTGGCTACGAACGGTCCATTATAATTAAAAAAAATTAATTTTTTTTTTTGTGACGGCATTGTTGCCGTCGTAAATATATCTTCTATTTTTTATGACAGTCAAATATGGTATTTGAGACAACACTTTTCCCGCTGTGATAAAAACAAAAGTGTCGATTTTTTTGTGACAACTTATTTATGACAGGATCTTACCGCCGTAAATACTATTTGAGACAGACCGTTGCTGCCGTAAAATTTTTTTGAGACCACACTTATTATGGCAAGACAATGCCACCACAAAAATATTTGTGACTGCAAATAGACTTTTTATGACAGTACTTTACGGCCGGAAAAACTTTTTTTTCTTGTAGTGTATGTATTGTCATGCTTATATCTTACTCGGTTTGTAAAGTGCATAAGTCATGTTTAACTAATATTGCGCTTTTATCTTAATCGGTTGGCGACGACTATAACTTTGCTACCAAAGTTGTCGAACTAATACTGTAAAGTGATATAATTGTTATAATAATATTATTGAACTATATTAACATCAATAAATTAGATTAATTTTTTTTGTCTTGATAATGTTTGTCCTCAAAATAATTATTGTTAGGTGTCACTGTGCTTTATCACCGGCTGGCTTTCTTGGGATATAATAAGTGGAGTTTAACTTTGATATGTACATTTGTGAGAGTTCCTTTTATTTAAAATTCTTTCCTCTGAGACTTTGATATTAAAATAATAAATGTATTTGTGACTTTTATAGATCGGTTAAATTCCTATAAAAAAATAAAAAAAAATATCGATATACGCTTCATATTGTCGACCTTTTTCTTTCTATTTTTTTTTCTCCTTGGACTTGGAGAGAGCAAGGAGTGTGTCAAGACTTGATGATGCACAAAATTAATTATGTACAATCAAATCAGTCGAGTGTGTGGTATAAAATAATTAATAATTATAGACAGATTTTGCGGTTGCGTCTGAGTGACTTAATCACTGAAGGCGACAATGGTAGGCGAAGAACTCTATTAATGAAAGAGTACAAGGTAATAGGGAGAGAGAGAGAGAACAAGAGTATGCTCAAGGTAAAATGTGTGAGATCTGCCTCATGTGTAGGGGGATTTACAATTTATAGGCATAAAATCCTAGCTGAGGCGGTGATGTGAAGGTCAAACTACTAATTTATCAGAGAGGATAGCTACAGTTGGGGATGAGTATTATTTTGGAGTAATGACTATTTTGATGATTGTTCTCTTATGTGCGTTGACTTTCTCTGGACTCTTGATCTTTGTATTTGACTGAGACCATGAGCTAAGTCTGGCCTGTCTTTTAATAATTTAGGCTTAACCCATGGACTGGACCTAGACTTGATCTGAATCGGGCTCGTCATTTATCTCCCATGCCCTAATTCCTAGTAATGATGGGCGGTTGAGGGTATGGATGAGCTCTTTCGTTTGAATTGACCAAGGTATTTTGTTCTACACTACAACTTCTTCTTTTCAACTTTTTCGAAACTTACTTCCTTATTTGGCAGTATCATTGTTGGACACCCATTATGTTAGCAAACAAATTCCTCTATTAGGTCTTTCATTGGATTTGGGAAAGCTTCATTCCTTTACATTAGAAATCCCTTTTTCTGATTAGAGCTAGGGAATTGTCATTCACTTTCTTCCTTCCACAAATAGCAGAGAGAAGATGAAGAGAAGCATGAACGCTTCTATGCAAGGAGATGAAGATGCTTTGGCAAGTGGTGCCTTGGAAAGGGAGAGATGCTTGGGTGGCACTAGGGATATGAACCTAGGCGATATCAAGGAAGGCACGAGGTTGGATGGTGCCATGGACAACACCATAGAGGACCCAGGCAAACTAATGATGTCTTCAATTTTTGAAAATTCTCTTTTTCATTTATACTCCACTGGTAATCCCATGGTTGATAGATCAACGGTGAAGGCTATCTATGTCACTAGGATGACGACTTCCCCTCCTCCTAAGAGGGCGAGATCTAATACCCCTAGTGTTTCCCAGCTAAGGTCTAATAGCCCTACTGTTCCTCAGAAAGTGGGGTCTGATGGTGCCCCCACTTCTTCTCAGCATGTGACCCCTTTGAGTTCTAGGGTTTGTCCTAAAACTATTTTAGAGATTGAGACTCCTATGTAGAATTCCACAAAGATCGGAGCTTCACATAATTGTCGGTGTCTTTCAGTATCAGGGATCTTGCCAACCATTAATTGTAAATTATGGCACAGGAGACCCTCTCATGTGGTAATAAATGTTCAACGCCATGTGGCACGCTGAGGAGTACGTGATTCGTCTTTATTCTCCTCCGTGTATTAACTATTTGTCATATGCTCATAAAGATCCTTTATGATCAGTTGTACTAGTCTCAAGGACCTCTCCATGATTGGTTGAAGTATGTCATCATGCCTGTTCGGACAGCATGGGATAATAGCCCATGTTTGATGAGAGTTTGAGTACGGATCTTCGTAAATCATAATCCTCGTTTGTTATCAATTGGACATTCCCAATGCTTTCTTGGCGTATCGAAAGACATTACACACAACCAAATGATGTCTGTAATGCCCCAAAATCCCCCTTGGACGACATTACTATTTAAAATCATTCACATTATGAGAGCAACTAATAAAGTTCATAATTAAAGAAAATTTCATTTCATCATCCATAATATTTATAACTTCATCCAAAAGAATATGAAAAGTCATGATCATTGCATCCAAAAGATATATGCCCAACTACAATAATTACATTCCAAAAATTAATTATTATCTTGCAGCAGAATAAGAGAAATATTACCTTAAACATTATCTCAAAATAAACCTCCTAGTCTAGGACATAAAAAGAACAGTCCTAGACATCTCCCTCTGGGTCCACATGCCCATCAAGTTGAGGTTCCCAAGCTACCTGCTCGTTAACTTTGAACTCCTTCTCTAAACCAAAATCTGAAAAGAATGTTGTTTGTAAGAGGTCAGCACTAAGTTCTGTAGAAAAATTCTCTCAAACTCGAACAGGGTTTCAAAAGTATATAAAATGGTCGGTCTCATTTTACAAATATCATATATAGCTTTTGAAGGAAAACAGGGACATTTCAATGAATCTCAAGTTGACACAATAACAATAATTAAATGAAAAAGTAAAATCAATTCCCAAAAATAACAATTCCAACAAGTTACCATTTCCACAATAACCAATTTCACAATAAACCAATTCCACCATAAACTCTTTTCCACAATAAACCATAACCAACCATTTGCACAATAAACAATAGCCCACAATGTATCTCAGGTATGATGTAAGATATCGCATGAATAAATACATCGAGAATATCCTGGCCCATACACACACACCAAATTCTCGCAAGGATATACAACTTTAGGAAGGGCGTATTTTGACGCATCGATAATTACGAATCCAACTTAGGAATAGTATACTAACCCTCAGCCTCGATACCCGTGAGCGAATAGTGGTTTGATTCTCACAAGGGCACCAACCCCACTAAGAGTAGTAAAAAAAATTCAAACCCGCACGGAGTAAGAAATGCATCTACCCACTCTACGATACCCGGTCAACGGCCACCAATGGTCCTCCAAACATCCACAAGAGATACAATACCCAATCAATTTCTCCAATCCCAAGTAAAATTCAAAATCTCTAAATTTCACATGTATTATTCCAATAGAACAATTTAAGAAAATATGCAAGAGATCCTTAAAAATACCATTTTATTGTTCAATACCAAGCACAAGAGTTTTGAAATCAAGAACAAAGGAAAAATCAAGAGAAAAATTCATTTCTCTTGAAAACTAGGGTTTTAATACAAGAAAAAGAGATTTCATGGCTATCCAACCATAGCTTTGTTTAAAACATGGTAATATTTGCAAAAAATATCAAGAATCAAGGATTTTCTAACGTATGAATAGTATTTAAAGTCAAAACATACATATATATAAACCTTAACCTTAATGGAAGAAAATAGGAAGAAACTCTTATCTTGCTTGCTTAGCTTTTATGTGAGAACTAGAAGATTTGATCTTTCTCAACTTGAATCAACACTTGAATGTCTTGTTTTTCTCCTTCCTTCTTCCTCTCTAAGCCTTTATAGGATTAGAATTGATGAAATGGGGTGAAAATTTGGAGAAAACACCCAAAACAGGCCTGGGTCATGAAGCCCCCGGTTTGGTGCATCCAGATGCATGTTTCTTTGCCCAACTTTCTAAAAAACGCGTCCGGATCCGTGTCTATTTCCGTCCGAACGTGGGTGACAACATACCCTCAACTTTCAGATCAAATTTGCCCTATTTAGAAGCTGATTCAGAAATTTTTGTGAAATACACTGTTGTAGCCCTTGAAGTCTAGTTTCTACTCTCCAAAAATTAGATCAATCAAAGTTAGGAGTAAAGAGTTATGATTAAAATACTAAGGTAGTGTCAAATTCCTTCATATCTAAAATCTTCTCGAAAATAATTTTTAATTCCAAAATATTTTCTAACTTCTAATACACCCCATATTACCTCTCTCAATGTTTTTCGACCTTTCGCATTCAATGGAGGCATTATTTTAACTTAAAAACATTTAGAAACTTACCTAATCACCCTTTTTAAGCTTACACACCTTCGAAACTAAGTTTGACCCGAAAGTCAATTCGTTTGAAATTCAAACTTCATGATCAAACTTTCAACAATGATTCTAAGTTTCTACCATTATTTTATTCATATTAGGAGAACTCTTAATATTATAGTATTCTTATTTAATTTTCAATACGGGGTCTTACAATGTTATCTCCGAACGTTTTCCTCCCAGATGACATTGTATACTCCTGAGTGATGCCAGGTAACTTTGAGTGACATCATGATCTCGAGAGGAACTTGTTGCCTTCTCATCATCATTGCTCCTCCCCCGGGCAATGTCATCTATATGCCGAGGTAGAATGTCGTGTGTCCTCATTTGATTGTCTTGTCACGTCGTGTCCCCTGAGGGGATATATATATAAGTTAAAGTTTGTGGTTTAAGTGCCACCAAAAATTAATTTTTAGGTCGCCTGACCGCTGCCCCATATAAACTGATGCAGCACAAAATAGCCTCGTGCAAGGTCAACAATCGAGTGTATGATGCAAGGGAATTGATGAGACATTCAATAAAGCAACTAATGGCAAAAAGGTAAATATTGGGTTAACACACAGATATATAGTGGTTTGGTTAAAATAACCTACTTCACTTCGAGAAATGGCAACGGTGGTCGGTGGTCCTTATTGATGAGATATGCAAGATAGTGCAATGGTTAGCTCCAAGAGTGATACCATAGATAGGAGAGAGAAAAGCTATATGGAAGGTGTGTAGAGGTATAGTGAGGTGCCTCTCCCATATGGAGAAGGCTTACAATTTATAGGTATGAAATCCTTAGGCGAGACGGTGACGTGAGGGTGAAGGTACTAGTTCCTTGAAGAGAATAGTTACAAAAAGTAAATACAATTAAAGATTGTCTTGATCTTCGAAAAGGGTATTCCGATGATCACTCCCCACATGCTCTAATCTTCTTGGACTGTGCTGGATCAATAAATTGGGTCCGACCCACAAGCTAGGCTTGAAGGATCCTTTCAACTGCTCTAAGTCCATTTAGTGCATTGGGCCTAGTCCAGCTAGATCCGGGCTCATCATAAACAAGAAACATACTGAGCTGCTAGCAAAACTAAGTGGAAAAAAAAATGATACTTAAATCATACAATGCTAATGAAACTAGTTTGTGGTGTCGTCTCGGGTTATTCGTGTTTGATAGTAACTCAACCTTTGTATTATTCGTGTTATTGAGTCGTGGTATTTTAAGGTTAGTGTCGATAAGTATTTAACGTTAAACCACTAAATTTGTATTAGATTTTTGTCTATTTAATGTGTTATATGGAATATGCCATACTTATTTTATTATTTTTTTTTATCTCATTTTAAAAATAAAGACTTTGGAAATTAGAAAATGAGAATGACATGAAAATTGCTCTTTCAACAGTGTTTTGGAATATTGTGCGGGATTGATATAAAAATAACATGTTTTCGAGGAGCACACTCAAAATAAATTTTGTTGTAATGTCGAATTTAAAAGTACAACTGAATAAGTTCAATTATTCAGAATTATCTTAATGATGAATTAAGAGAGACAGAAAAAAAAAAGAATTCAAAGTCCGTTTCAAACCGTCAAAAAAATTTATTAAGAATCCTGGTCCTATCCCGAACAAGAATCAGTGACCATATGGAGACGAGAACTTCAATTGAAATCTCCATTTCCCATCCTTGGTGATTGAAAGGCGACTAGAATAAATTTACAAGCAGGTGTTTTTCTCTTTTCAATTACTGAGCTAATGTGAATTGGATCAATTGGAGTGGTGATAGATGCCACTATGGACCGGGCTAAGAAAGTGGTTGTTCTCAACTTTGGATCTCTTCTAAAGAGTCAAAGTATGTCTAGGGCAAGAGGAGAGAGAGAGGTCAGGCTCCCGAGCAGCAGGGAGAGCCCGCAAATTAGGAGACGGTGCCAGTTGAGGAGCAGTGGGATTTGTTTCTCAACTTGGAGGATGACTTTGATTTCTCGGTTGATGAGGAGACTGATAGACAACTGTTGTTCACGATTCTGAGGGAGCAAAAGAAGATGGGAAAGGAGATGAGGACTCAGATAAGGGGGTCAAGGCAAAGTTCTTAGAGGCAGGCCCCTCATCTTAGTTGGGTGATTTCTTCTAGGTCCTGGTGTTGTATTTAGGATGTGAAAAATTCTTCTTTTTGTTAAAATCAAAGCCTAAGATGTTCTGTCAGATTTTGTTTAGGCTAGGCTTGGTTTGTTTATGTTTTGAAATATGCACCGGATGAAACTTTAATATAATAGAAAATGCATATTCTACTTTAGTGAGTGATCAAATATCTAAATAATAGTTTTATGCATAGTTTGACACTACAATGTGAAAATAATTCGCTTAACTTTAAAGTTACGGCTTTTTAAGCATCACATAGAACTTTATATTATATTTTTGTATCTCATATCATGTTCTTATAAAAAAATCACAATTTGTACACTTTAGACCTTACCATGTTAAAAATTTGTTAGGTTATTTACCTTAAGAACTTGAAACATATAGTGGAGATGCATAAAACTCTAGTGAGTTTTGATCCAATCTTCCTTGGAGAGTTATTTACATTTACTCAATAAAAAATATTTTTATTTAGCTAATCTCTTTCAATAGTCTCATTAGTTTTGTTTTGGTCAACACCAATATTGTGAATGATTGCTTGACTTGAAATTATTTGCATGAAGAGTGTGTTATCAAGTGCTCTTGAGATATGATATTAGGTTATCTTTGACATTATTTAAACCTAAGATTTATTGCTTGAATATTATTATCCCTAGAAGTCGTGATTGAGCCTTTGAAATAAAATTTTATTTCTTTTACCCAACATATAATAACCGAGCCAATGGAAAAAATAATATCCTTTACTTTTGATTATCATGAGATTGAACTTTTATTGTTTATGTAATTTGAGAGATGTTGGTTGAAAAAAGATGATAAAAAAAAGGGAGATTCTGCACACTTGTGAATATTTGCATTAAGATAGCTTACTAAATAATTATATACATTCAATTGTATTGTTTTGTAAAAAAACAAAAAAGGATAGAAAAGAATAGCAAGCATGTATTTGAAAAAAATATGAACAAGTGTTGTAAAAATTACTTCTAAAGGGAAAAGAGTGAAAGACTATAGAAAAAAGATTGGTTGTGTAATATACATGTTCTCTCGGGATATTCTTTTGAATTCCTAAATATCCTTCCTTTCAAAACCCTAATCCCAAGGTTCCATTACAACCTTAGATAAGGACCTATTTGATCTCAATAGTGTATTGGTGGATGCATGACTTGTATGAATAAGAAAAAGAATGGTGATTATTTGTTTATTGTGTATTGATTTCCTTTCATGTGACTATGTCAAATCCTTTTCTTTTAAATTACAATTATTTAAATAGACATGTGAGCATTATTTTGTGTTGATTTAAATATCTTCTTCTCACATGTGATAGTTGAGGGAATAGTCACTATAATCTGAGAGAATATTTTATGAGTGAATTATGTAGTGAGATTTGGTATTGAGACGAATAGTTGATAGTTGTAGAGGTGATTATCAGATAAATTATTGACTTGGTATAGTTAATTTACACTACACACGATTTTATATGGGAACGTGATAAGTGCATACATTTATAAAGCATAAAATTCTATATTTTGCTTTGCATGTGCTTATTAAAAGGCTTGCAGCTTAGAATTTTTATATTGTTATAACAATTTATGTTATAAAAGTATTATTTAAATATTTGATGATAGGGTGATATTTGTGGGTATCATTTCTAAAAACCCTCAGGAGACTATACTTGTCTACTAGGAGAAACCTAGAGGTTTAAACACTTATTGCATATGCTAAATGCAATCGTGAATCCTACTAAAGGGGAGGGTTTTTTATTTTATTTTTGTTTACCTTACTAGGGACTAGCAAGGTCTAGGTTGGGGGGGGGGTGTAATTTTGATTCCATAATGTGATTATTTGATGGAAAAGATTAAACATTTTTTCAAAAAAGGTGATAAATGTGATGATTTATTAAAGATTTGTTATTATGATAGTAATGAAAAAATTCTGTTTATTTTGTAGGAAAATGATTAAAAATTAGAGAGATAAAGATGGATGAAGAATAACAGCTGAGTTAGACTTACTGGAATGCGCTTCCGGACAGGGAATTACTATTGCGTCAGGACGTAGTTGACATAATGAGAAAATGGGCGTGCTTTGAAGAATTGGAGCATAATGCCAAGTGCATCCAGATGGTTGAATATGCACGTTCGGACGCGTGTTGTTAAGGATGCCAATGCCAGTAGTAGAGTTAGATTTCAATTAAATCTTTTCTAAAGGGGGGAATATATATATATAAGGATGAGATAGTTGGGATAGGAGTCAGTTTTTGCTTTAGTATTCTTATTTATTTTTTGGTTAAATTTCATCATGTTTGGCTAAGAGATCTGACTAGGGCTAGGGGAGAACATCTCAATTAAGTACGGTATTGTTATTGACTTATTGGTTTAATGGTATGTGATATTTTGTTAATTTAACTTTTGATTATTAGTAAATTTTTTGCTCTGTAAAGAGTCTTTAGTCATTATGTCTTATACTTTGATTTCTTGAATTTTCCTACCACACAAATAACTAATTATTCCTTTTTTTAAGTTAATTACAATTTATTTCACATAATAATATGACTAGACGATTGTGTGGTAAGGTCAGGAATTCGATTGCTATGAAAGTCTGATTTATTGTAGATTTCGGGCACTATAAATACTTACAATGTTCTTTGATTTTTCTGAATAAACTTTTGGTTATAATTAGTGGTGTTTTTTTATTCTCATTGCTAAATTCGCTTACTGGAGTCAGTTGACGGTTCGACTCTGGTTTGAGTCTAAAAACTAAGTCTTTAATCATTATTGTATGAATTTGAGAGGGTGTACTTGATGCTCTAGTACTTTATGTATTGTTTTAATTAATTCATTTGCTTATACCAATTCAAACACTCTTTTTGAGAAACATTTTTACAAGTTTGTTAGCAAATTTAGTGTGACAACTATTGTTTTTACACTTCCCTGAGGGTTCAACCTCGGTCTTCCGAGTTTATATAACTTCGCACAACCTGCGCTTGAGTTTACATATTTAAAGTTTTAGCAAGTTTTTGACGTTATTGTCGGAAAACTGTTGAAAGACAATGAGCCACTGTTACATTTGTTGAGGTTTTCGTGGTTTACGATTCGTCAGAGATCCGGTAACTTCGTTTTATTTTTATTTTACTAAAATTCATTTTCTTTTTGTCATTTAATTTTGTTTTATGTTTTTAATCATTTGTTTAATTATTTTATGAGTTATTGGCATCGTGATTTGAATGAACATTTAATTTTTGGCTCGCTTAGCCACTATCCAATGCCACTGCCCCCATATAAACAAAGAACATATTCGCTTGAGCTGCTAGCAAAACTAAGTGGAAAAAAAATTGATAATTTAATCTTAAAAAAAAATTTATTAAGAATCCTGGTCCTATCCCGAACAAGAATCAATGACCATATGGAGACGAGAACTTCAATTGAAATCTCCATTTCCCATCCTTGTTGATTGAAAGGCGACTAGAAGAAATTTACAGGCATTAAGCTCATTAATTTTCTGAATGTGAAATGGATCAATTGTAACACATTGGTGTGGCCCCCAAGATTATAGCCCAGTCCAACCTGATAGGACAGTCTGAAAAAAGCCTAGACTCTAAAGTGGGCCAAAACATGAAACATTGCCCAGCCCAAGTTCTTAGACAGCCACAGAGCCTAGCTAAGGTCGGGTTTGGTACTAGTTTTTGGGTTTTTGTCGGTAGAGAGTCCCTTTTTCATTAATTGAGCGAATATTTCACAGAACAACTTTTGAGATTAACGAGAGTGTGAGGTGTAGGGTACTTGTATAGAGAACCTAAACATATCTACTACATTTGCTCCTGAATCTCTCAATTTTAATAGTCTCACAAGAATTTTTGTTTTGATTTATTTTTCTTGATGAAGATTGAAGTATACTGAAGAAATCAATTGTATTGAAGTCTTTCTTCTCGATTCGTCTTGCTCAACCCACTTCTCTCTCTCCCCCATAAACACCACCATTTTCCAAGGCCTCACCATGGGCAAAACTACCACTAAAGGCAATTACGTACTATGAACGCTAGCCTTCAAATTTGTCATTTTTTAACGTGTAAACAGAAACCCTATTATTACAATAAAATAGCTTTGGTTCAAACTAATGAAAAATCTAATCTAACTGCTTTCTCATTAATCTAATCATTTAAAAGCCTAAAAAGTTATGGGCTTAAATCTAATTACAAATTTTTAGCTTTCCAAAACTATCATTTTTTTCAATCCAAACGTTTTAACCTCTCTCAAATTATTTTTAAAATTTGGTCTCATACAGTGTAACGTTAGCAGTTTACAATCTATCTATATATAAAATAAACAATTTATAAGGAGAGACTTTGAGAAATCTTTTTGGTTTATATTAATTTTATAAAATTTGAAATTAATTAATCAGATTTCAAAAGTTTCATCAAATCATATTTTAATATGTATCCCTTATAACCATCCATCTCCTTTCTTATGGACTACTCACCAACTATATAAACTTATTTAAAAAATTATTTTTACTATTTAATAACTTTACGTAAATATTTAGTTAATATTTTTTAAGGACGAAGATGAGAAAGGGAGTTGGCTTAAGAAGAAAAATACAAAAGAAGGTATGGACCAGAGTACCTCTAACCTTGATCAAATTTAAGTAAAATGTTTGTTTTGAAATAAAACACTCAAAATGGAGATATTCAAATTTAAAAGAGAATAAATCCAAATTTAAATGAGGATAGACTCAAATTTAAAGTAGAATAAAATATGATCATTAGATTTTTAAAATAAAATAAAATCTAATCATTTGTGATTTGAGTAAAGGTTTGAATCTTCCTCAATGATATGGATTTAGATATAGCATTGGCAAACATTTTTAGGATTTTTTTAACAAAATTTAAATTTTAGTCAAAAAATGGTAAGTATTATAGATGCTCTAAGTCGAAACCCCTGGTAGCAAATTCTTTCAAAGTTGATTTACAAATTGGCCTAAAATTTGGGAACATCTAAATCATGTCTCTGACTACTCTTTTAACTTCAACAGAAAATATTTAATGTAACAGTGATATTTAGTCATCGGTGACACGTAACATTATTATTAATTAATGATTGTATATCATATAGGCATTGTGGATCACACTATTTTTGTAATTTTCAATAACCATCATATTGAATAACTTACATCTTTATTAATTTGTGATCCCACATATTATTTATAAAAGTTGTCTACAGCACCACAGAAAAAAAATTAACATTTATGACCGTTGTGAATATTTTTATCACTATTATGAGTGTTCTTACCACTATTATTGTATCGAAAAAAACGTAGTAAAAATAGATACCACAATAGTGGTAAAAACACCAAAAAGTGATAAATCAATCACAAAAACGATAATTATTTTGTACCAAAGAAAAAAGTAATAAAAATAATTTTCACAACAATGTTAAAAATAATCACAAAAATAATAAATTTTTTTTTTGTTATAAAAATAATAAATTTTAAAATTCCGTTACCGATTTTTTAATTCGGTGTCGTACTCAAGTCCTTTTCCATGCTACGGTAAGTCCTCATCCATACAGTGGTACCATAGTATTAGTAACATCGAATATTCCCTCCAACATCGGAGGGAACAAGAAAGCGGCATTGAGAAATTTATTGTTCTTATGGCATGTCACGTGTGTAATCCAAGAAAATGCGATTGAGAGATCCTTCGTGTTCCTACCTCTTTTAGAGTATTCACGATACCACGTGGTTTTGGGCCTTTTTAACCTTTTTTTATGGAGGACCCACTAACTATTATTTTAATAAAATATAGATTGTTTGGGATGGGGTTAAATTTTTTAGATTTATTTATATATGACTAAGTCGTTTACTCTATTAAATATAATTTTTATAAAATTTTGTGTTTAGACACAAAATTCAAATGAATTAAAAACTTTTTTACTTAAACATCATCTCTTAAATTATGCAATTATCATTGACAGTTATTTGAGAAAATAAATATGTAAAAATTAACAATAATAGTGGGAGATAAAACAGGGCATTAATGATCAAAACCCTTCTTCTTTAGCAATGATATTTGATTAGAATGTCACAAATTATATGAGAATAAATACTGAATTTTTCCAAAAAAAAAAAAAAAAAAAATATTGACCAAAATATTTTGTTAGATATTATGTATTGTTCGTTGTTAAGATGTAGAAAAAAAATAACTTTTTTGTTTTTTTTAATGAGTGTAACTGTTTTTTAATAAGTGTAACTATTTTTTTAATGGATTTAATTATTTTTTAATGAGTGTAACTATTTTTTTTAATGGATGTAACCATTTTTTAATTGGTGTAATTATTTTTTTTAATAAGTATAACTATTTTTTAATGTGTGTAACTATTTTTTTAATAAGTCTAATTGTTTTTTAATGAGTGTAACTTTTTTTTAATGGGGGTAACAATCACAGTCTCATGCAATTGTTAAGGCATGATGGTGTAACGCTGTCGTGATACTCAATGATACAACTATTTAGTTTATGTAAACAACTGAATGACAAATTGAGTTGGTGTCATAATATTTTGAAATCGTTTTGCGTCATTATTTAATTTATTAGAACACATGAGTAACTGTTTAGTGTATTATATGATAATTATAACTGATTAGCGTAATTGTGTTGTTATAATATTAATATAAATAGAGTAAAAGAAAATAGGAGAGAGAGAAATTGTTAGAGAAAATATACTACTATTTTATCTCTCATTGCTTGATTGTAGCCAAAATGTAAAGAAGGAATACAAAGGATTTCAAACCATCAGTTATTTACTAAATGACAATATTGTCATTTTTAAAAAATATGCACTTTAGTCCAAATAAGATTTTGTGTTGTATTTTTGCTCAAATAAATCTAAAAAATTGTACCGACTTCCAAATCACCCATAAAACATTTTGATATAAAATCCAGAGCAATACTGTGAGTTCTAATATTAATGAAAAATACACTTTCAATCTAATGGCTATCTTGAATTAGGTTTTAAATTAAATCTAAGTAGTATTTTCCTAAAATCAAAATTATAAAAATAGTAAATACTCAAAACTTCCTTATATTTAGGACTATTTGCATATCATCTCTTTAAATAATTACTTGTTATAACGTAAGAGCATTTTTAATAGACTTTCTATTGTTACTCAACTTTTTATTTTAGAGAATCAATTATAAAAAATAAAGTTCCAATAGGCTTTATATTTAGGCTCAAATGTGACTGACCATTTTTTTGAGCATGTTACTATTTTGTTAGTGATCATATTACTGTCTTTGTTAAGTATGTTACTATTGTTATTTTTTAAATATTAATATTCAATATTAATATTTTGACGATGGAATCCAAAGTAAACTAGAATAGTAAATTGAAATTGTATTTTATGGAATATAATGAGTTTGAAATTTAAATATGAACATTTTTTAGTAAATGTCGATTTCTTATTTTTTGAATAAGGAAATATTGTGACTTGGAAGATTGTAGCTGGATTTGAAGGTAATTATGAAGGAGATATATATGACTATTTATTGTGTCCATAAACGTCGTTTATAATATTTTTATAGGGAATGGTTACAATAATAAAATTGACAAAAAACGGACTTAAAACTAAATAAGTTTGTTTAACAAACTTATCTTCAAATAAGTCTATATAGTGGGAACCGACCTCCAAATTTTTCTTTGTTTTATCTAATTGAAATCTTCATACGTGCAAATTTTTTAATTTTATTATTTTTAAGGGGCTGATTTTAGGACTCAGGCAGAGATACCCCTGTGGCCGTAAGTTCCATAAATGCTGGCCCCCTCTCTCCTCCCTCCAATCTCTCGCTCTCACTCTCTTCCTTGTTTTCTTTTTAATGATTTTGACGAGTTGAACGGCTAGACTATATTCCTTCCATTCTTAAATATCCATGGTTCAAGATTTTTACATAAAAATTAAAAAAATTATTAAATAATTTTAATATGAATAAAAAATAATTACACAAAACTAAAATACCATTATTCAAAACGTATTAGTAATTTAAAATAATATGAAAGATATTTAACCTCCACCTAATCTAATACATTGAAAAGTTAAGAGTAAATTTAGAAAAAAAATATTAATTATGCATTGATTTCATTAAACGATAGATATTATAGAACAAAAAAATATATATAAAACGACAAATATTTTGGAACAGAGAAAATAATTTATTGAGAGGATGAGCTCACGTGTTAAAAAATAATGTGTCACTTTGTCATTAAAAATCACATAACGTTCATAAATAATACTTTTTAAAGTGCATGGAGTTTTTTAAAGTTCAAACCAATATTTTAATAGAGAATTTCTGTGTCCGTGTGATACTGGGATCTGCAAAGAGGCAATGTATAATTATTATATTCATCAGAGGCTCAATTCACACATTAAAATATTAAATTTTTTTAAATTACACTATCAGTCACGTAAAATGATAACAATATGGTCCAAAACAATGAATTTATTTTTGTCGGACAATTTTTTTTTTGTGTTGTGTTGTGGTGTTTATATTTTTTTATTCTATCCTTAATTTTTAATATATTAATCAATTTTATGTATTATGTATGGTAGACGTTTAACCCTCCATCTAAGCATCTTGACCCATTTGAGTGCATAATGCGAGGGTCTAATCAATTATGACGATTAAATTTATCGTGAATTCCCACATTGTAGATTATCCATCTAATGATCACAATGTATTTGTACCATAAATTAATTACAAATAACATTACTATAAAACATTAAGGGATTCCCGAGGCATTGTTAAAATGTTTGGGGATGACTGTGTTAATTTTGGAAAAGTAAACATGCGACCTTATCTACAACAAGATATATTTACTAGACTAAATGGAAGTCAAAATGTTTGGCTTTCAAAAATATCCTCTACTAAGTTGATCTCTGGGTTCAACCTTCTTCTCAGTTGTCGATATACATGTATACAGCTGCCATTGCTTAGTAATTAAGTATATAAATTATATAAAACCTATATTCTCTGTCAAACTCACAGCAGAACCTACGGTTGTTTGCTCTCTTACGTTTCTATTCATAATGTACCGTCCATTAGGATATCAAAAGTGCCGGATTAGATTATTTTTTTTTGGATTGATTTTGGATTTGTGTCCAAAATTATAAAACACGAACCTGACTTATTTAATAATTGTATTGAGATGTATAAATACTAACTTGACCTTACAATTAAACGAGTTACTTAAACTCAATATGTTTTACATATTTAATAAACATGTCGTTTTGGGGTTAACACACATAATATGACTTGTTCAACCTGTTTTACATACATAACACGACATTTTTAACACACATAACTTATTTTCATACATGTTTATTAATATTAAATACACTATTTAATCATTTATCTAAAATTTAAAATAATTTTTGTACCAATAACATATTATATCCCATCAATGAAATTAATTAAAATGCATTTAAGTTTCAACCCAAAAATTAAAGTAAAAACTATACTAGTATGATGTCATAATAATGTTAAGAACTATATTGTCAATTATCATGGTAGAAGCAAGAACTAATAAGTAATAACGTTAATACCATACCAGTCATCCATAATAGGCAAACTATATTGTCGTAAACTGGTTAAACGAGTTTACAATGGGTTAGGTTGGATTCGTGTCCGAGTCATGTCAATCTGTTTAAAATATACGAGTTAATCATGTCAAAATTGAGTTGATCTGATTTTGACATCAACTGATTTTGACATGAGTTTAAATAAACACGGAGAAGGCTACGGTACATCCCCATGAATTTTCGGAACCATATCGAAAATTCAAAATTATAATATTAGTGGTATGTTTACTAAATTTATGATATATTTACACCGGTTGGTAAACAAGACAAGACATTGAAATGACAAGATAAGACATACCGTCTAGCAGCCATTAAGTCAATTGAGGGCAAAATTACAACATTAGTGAAAATTTTACAACATTTGTGAGAATATTTACCAAATTTGGGGAAAAATTTACAACTTCAGTGGTATGTTTATCAAATTTGTGAAAATCTTTACTAACTTCAATGAATTCGTTACTAGTCCATGATCGATCAAATATGGTTTTGATCGATCAAATCTCTCCAAACCATACCATTGAGTGAGAATATTTACAACTTCAGTGATATATTTACCTAATTTGTGGGAATATTTATAACTTCAGTGGTATATTTACTAAATTTGTAAAAACCTTTACAGCTTCAATAGATTCATTACTAGTTCATGATCGATCAAATATCCCCAGTACTTTTACAATTTTCACAATTTTGGTAAATATACTACTGAAGTTGTAAATATTTTCACAAATTTAGTAAATATATCACTGAAGTTGTAAATATTCTCACAAATTTGGTAAATATTTCCACAAATGTTGTAAAATTTTCACTAATATTGTAATTTTTTTTACTATAGTCGTAAACTTCCCGCTAATGTTATAATTTTGCCCTCAATTGACTTAATGGTTGTTAGACAGTATGTCTTATCTTGTCATTTCAATGTATTGTCTTGTCTACCAACCGATATAAATATACCATAAATTTAATAAATATACCACTAATGTTATAATTTGAAAATTTTGATATGGTATCAAAAATCCATGTGAATATACCGTAGCCTTCTTCAATAAACACAAAACTAAGATTGAGTAAGCCTACTCATCTGACCTTGACAAGCCCAATTTGTCAAAAGCTCACTACAAATCCTTGTAACTATGTAGTCTAAGAGCATCTCCAAAGGGCTCAGCAAAAGGGCATTTTTTAGCTCTTTTGCTGAGTCAGTCCAAAAAATTTGGCTCCAACCGACTCAATAAATCCCTCGCTATTCTGCCTCCTCCCCTTCTCGCTCATTAGTTGTGGCTAGCACCAATCTCTCTCATCAGAGCTTTCTCCCCCAATTTTGGTTGTTCTTCATCACCTCTGCCTTCACTGTGTTTGTCGTCATCGACCACCACAGGCGTCGTCGCAGCTTCGACAACTTCAAGGTAAGCGTTCTCTCTTCCCCTCCTATTTGCTTCTTTTTCTTTTTTGTTTCTGATTAAGACCCACCATAGCTTTTGATATGATATTGTTTCATGAGATTGAAGAAAGAATTACATACCTTATATGCTTTTAACGAAAGATCAGCAACCTCTTTCCTTTCATTCCCCATCTTGAACTCTACAAGATAGCAATAATAATCCCCTTTATTAAAATCAACGAAAATTTCAACCCAAAACACAAGAAAAATGAAAGAACAATTAGATTTGAACAGAGAAGGTGGATGCTATCAAAATATGTCGTATGAACTCCTAATTGTGAGTCGATTTGCTGAGAAAACCAATAAAAAGTAAAGAAAACTGAGTTTTTAGTTTTTTGATTAATTATTATAAACCTAGTTTTAGGGGTGGTTAGAATACAAGAAGATATTAAGTTCAATGTCTTTTAATTTTCAAGTTTTCTGCATAAAGACTAACATAAAAACCTTGGCTAAATTTCTGAGAAAGTTAGCTGAATACCGAAAATTTGCCTGCTGATACAAGAAGATAACGCCTCAATTTGCTTGCTGATAAAAAGATGAAGGTAATGAATATCGAAAATCTCTTAGTAATGAATACCGAAAATTCTTGGAATTTGCCATTAGACATGGGCTTCACTCTTCCTAATTTGCAAGTGATTAATGTTGGTCATAATGGGTTTAGTGGAATCCTTCCAGTTTCATTATCTAATGGTTCAAATCTTGTTGAATTTGATATTACTGGGAGTAACTTTACTAGAAAAGTTTCAATTGATTTTGGAGCCTTATCTAATCTGATCTTTTTAGAAGCACAAAATAAGTTAAAAATTTCAATATGGAGGAAATGTTTGGTCTTGTATAGCAGGCTGTTATAGCAGGAAATCACATTTTCAATTATTCTCATTAATAGTGTTAGAATGTTGTTTTTTGGGTTGATCTCTTGACTGGTTAATTTGAAATGTTAGAATTATTCTCATTGACTGGTTCATCTCTCTGATGCTTTGTTTGTTCAGGCTCCCAAATGCTCTTGTAGCATGATTGTTATTAGTCATTTTCTGCCTAATTTCAATAGTGAACCTTTATGCACCTTTCTTTTGAACTTTTTTCATCAACAATGTAGGTTTTCTGATGGATGAACATGGATATTACTTCATCAATCTCTTGAACAATGGAACAAACGTAGCTGAGTTTAACACTCAATCAGTAGACCAAATAAGTCATTCTTCACCAACATCACCTCAAATAGAATCCACCACAAAAAAGGTTCGAGGCGGCAACTTTTCAATTGAGGAGGACTTAGTTTTAATCTTGGTTTAGCTTAATATTAGTGTGGATGTCAAGCATGAGAATGAGCAAAAATCTAAAAAGTATTGACAAAGGGTTTGAGAGTACTTCAACGAATACAAACCCCAGTCAAATTGTAATTGCAATCAAGTTTCTCTGATGAATCGTTGGTCGACAATTCAACTAGCCACCAATAAATTTTGTGGTTGTTTTGACTAAGTTGAAAGGTTGAATCAAAGTGGTCTGACTGAGAAAGACAAGGTACGAGTGTATTTTAATTACAAGTGTGAAAGCAGGACATTTTTTTTTATGATACATAGTATTATTGTACAATTTTCAGGTTCGTGATGCAAAGAAAGTGTACAAGGAACTTCATAAATCATCTTTTTCATTTGAACATTGTTGGAATGAGTTACGATATCACCCAAAATAGATGGAGGATTCTCAGTCCAAGAAACAAAAAACAAAAATTGGTGCAACTCCTAGCAGCTCTAATCCTTCAACACCAGAATCAGTAAACATGGGAGACAACAGTGGGGGCTTGGAGGGGCTAAGTGGAAGGAAGGCTGCAAAAGAGCGAGCAAGAAAGTCAAAGAACAAACTCTCTGAAGACGATAATTCAACTTCAACCTTTTTCGTGAAAATGTTTGAAGAAATGAAGGAGGAGAAAAAGATGTTGACAGAAAAGAAAGTCGAAATTATGGAAAAACTGTTGGCAGTGAAACAAGAGAAGGTACAACTCAAGCAAATGAAGGAGGAACATAAAATAATGTTGATGAATACGAGTGTCATATCTCCGATTCAAGCTAAATATTTTAAGTGTCTCCAAATGAAAATCATGGCAAAAAAAATGTAGTTCTTTCTTATTTATAGACAAACAAGTTTTGAGTAGTAGTACAACAAACAAGTATTATAATATTATGCATGCTTAAAATATTCGTAGACAATGAATGTTTAAATATTCGTAGACATTCCATGCATATTCCACAGGTGCTCAACTAGATCAGTTTGGAGTCTCGAATGAGTGTCTCTGTCTCGAATGCGATATTGAGTATGAATAAATTGAAGCAGTCCTAAACTTCGTTTAGATATCAATGTAGGAGTAGGAATTTCTTTGGTTGCATCATAACTAAAGTCTATTTCATTACTGTCTCTCTCATCCTTAACAATCATATTATGCAATATTATGCATGCCTTCATAATATCTTTAATCACTTCAAGTTTTCAGAAACGTGTAGGTCCACAAACTATAACAAATCGTGCTTAGAGCACTCCAAAAGCTCTCTCAACATCCTTTCTATCTGACTCTTGAGCTTGTGCAAAATGTATTTGCTTATTGCCTCTTAGACATGAAATTATTTTGACAAACGTAGCCCACTTTGGATATATACCATCAGCAAGATAATATATCATAGTATATTTGTTTCCATTGATGGAGTAATTAACCGAAGGAGCTCTACCTTCCGAAAGAAGAGTAAAAACAGAAGAACGTTGTAGAACATTTATATCATTGTGGGATCCAGGTAAACCAAAAAAGGCATGTCAAATCCATAGATCATATGAAGCCACCGTCTCTAAAATAATTGTTGGCTCATGAACATGCTCAAAGTACATACATTTCCATGCTGTTGGACAATTCTTCCATCTCCAATGCATGCAGTCAATGCTACCTAGCATCCCAGGAAACTCATGTTTCTTACCGATTGCTAATAATCTAGTAATGTCTGCACTGTTTGGTGACCTGAGGTATTCATCAGAATAAATTGCTACTATGGCTAATACAAATCTTTACAGACTTTCTATTTTGGTGCTTTCGTCGATCATCAACAGCATCTACTGCAACTCCATAAGCAATCATTTTTATAGCAGCAGTCATCTTTTGAAGGGAAGACAAACCAATATTTCCAACAACATCCTTTTTTTGGACAAAGTATGGATCATAAGCTTCCACCATGGATAAAATACAAACGAAAAGAGATCGATTCATTCGAAACGTCCTTTGAAATAAATTTGGGGAATAGGTAGGCGATTCTGCAAAATAATCGCGATAAAGTCTCTCATACCCTTCAACTCAATTACGAAAAATAACAGAATGACCTTGAATAGAACCACGACATATTGCAGAGTTGTTCTCAGTATTGAATTCCTCCATTGCCATAGCAGCAACCGCTAACATCTCTAAGTCATCATTAGAGTCAGAATCATTAAGCATCATCATCAAATTACCATTACGAGCCATAACAAAGAAATATGAGTTCAATACTAGTAAAATAAACTTGAGATGTATGACAATGAGAAGGAGGAGGTCTTATTTATACATTTTCAAAAATATGACTGTTGAAAATATAGCCGTTGAAAATATAACCGTTATAAATATGGTCATTATAAATATGACCGCTATAAAATTTAAAATTTGATGACGTAGCATGACATGACATCATTATGGCGCTTACGTGTTATGCCACGTGACATTTTTGAATTATATTATTAAAAGTTAGTTGAAATAGTTAGCTAAAATAGAGAGCATGGTTGGAGTAAATTTTAAAAAGTGGATTGCTAAAGTATGTATTACGTCTTTCTCTCTCCTTCATACATTTTTTTTCATCTTTTTGTTTTCTCAAAATTCAAAAAACAATAAATATATTGATCATTGAGTTTATTCTAAGTGTAATTATTAAAGCACTTCCCACACAAAATTTCACTTACCATTTTCCATCACACCTCTAGTGTGTGTGTATATATATATATATATATAGGATCCAATGTTGTATAAAATATGTATTTGACACATTTTGTTTGGATTTTTACAAGTCATATCCTCATAGTAAAGTTTAGTTATACAACTGATTATATAATGAAATTAAACCAGAAATTCATATCCTTATGCAATTGATTTGACAAATTAAATTTTTTTAATCTTTTGAAAATTAACTAATACAATAAATCATGGTGAAATTTATTTTCTTAATTAGTTGTGTACAACACAAAATTTGACGCTAACGATAGCTCATCAAATGGTTCTACTGAATGAATTTTTTTTACTCCGACACCATTTGGCCGCCCATCGGGATGACAATCCTTGCTCCGTCTATACTTGTAGACACCTAAATTCCTTCAGATCTCTTTTACCACTTGATTAAATTTTAAATATATTAATAATGTATCTCTTCTTGGGTATGTTTTTTCAAAAATAAAAATTGTCTGAATAGGAACCATAGAATTAATATACATATGACACTGAACTTTAAACAACATACATTAGGCTCAGTCTAGAGTAAACAAATGACTTGTTTGGTTGCCTTTTTTTGAAATTAATATGGTATCTAATTTATTTATCAAATAAAGTATTAGACCCGATTAAATAAAAAATAGTATAATTTAATATTTAATCCCTTCGTAATATGTCTATTAAACGAGTCTCAGGGGTTGTCCGAGACATTTTGGGGCCTAAAGCGGAAACCATAAACGTCATTTTTTTATTTTTAATATTAGTGATAAATTTAATTTTTAATTTTTTAAATAAAAAATATTAATTAATTTTTTATATTCAAGTTTTTTTTATCATATTTGAACTTAATAATAAGAGAGAGAAAGAATAATTGCAAAATTATGATGGTAAGTTTAAACTTGACTTTTTTGGGGGTTAAAACTAGATTTTTAAATAGCTTCAATTTTACCGCTGGTTTTTTTTCATTATTTAAAAAAATAAATTTTAGAGCCTTTTAATTTTACGACTGATTTAATAGGCCCAATCTATTTAAGTTGAAATATTTTTGTTTAGGTATGAATTTAAATTTTTTGTTTGAACTAATACTGTACACCTATAAATTATGAGCCTTCATTAAAGTGAGGCCTCAAAATTTTTTTTAATTGGACTTGTATTTTTATAAAGTATTTTTGTAGGACTTAAAATATTTATAGATTTAATTTTTTTACATGGACTATTTATGATAGTTAAAAATTTGAGATTTTCTTTAAAAATTGGACTTATAATCCAAGCTTTTTTGATAACATTGTAGAGCCGCCCCGACGAGTCCAAAAATTATACAATTGGTGATATCCCGATACATTAATAGTGAGGTAATCCAAAAAACAACAAAAGGAACACTCCAACCAAACAGAATTCAGGAGGAAGTGAATGGTTTTATTACTGTTCTTGGTTATGTTATTAAAAAAAATAAATGTCCTCAATCGACATATAATTTCAGTTGAAAGACTCAAAAAAGAGAACGTCTTTGTTTGATACATTTGCTATCATTTATAAATTTACATTCTGAAGTAAATGTGTACATCCCTTGTGTTTGGTGAGATTGGATCCATAATTCAAACTAACATATTTAAATTCGACCCGCGTAAAAAAATTTGTACAAACAAGTTCGGGTCGTCGGAATGACCCTAGCTAATAAGATTTACCATCCATCCACAAGAGTGGGTGCTAACTGGTTTGTTTATTAATTCGACGGATTTAATATAATTTTATTTTTTAAAACAAATTGGACTTATTAAACATACTCAAGACATGATAAAAAAGATATTTGCTCTGACACGTGCTAATGAAGAAAAAGAAATTAGACATCATAAAGAAGAAACAAAAGAGCATTTGTAGCAGAAGATTTTTCTATACCACTATATTTAATAAACAATTCTAAAACTCAAATAAATCATTGTCAGAGAATAAACTAATGGCTCTACCATTATTTTAACTAGGGTTAATTATAAAATGTCCCCTTGAAGTTTAGATCACATTCAATCAACTCCGTCTGATTTTAGTTTCAATAATTTATCCCCTCAAAGTTTGAATATTTGTAAACATTTTACCCCTTGAAGTTTAGTTTACATAAATTTGTCTTGGGAAAAAGAATGGAAAGTTTTTTGATGTGTGTAAAAAATTTCAAACTTATGGTAATTTTTTTTTCAATAAATATGAGATCAAGTGACTTAATTTTCATTGTTATTCATGTCGAAACTAAAAATATGAGTTAATTGAAAAATGTACAAACTTTGAGGGGGTAATTTGTTAAAATTCAAACCAGAGAGAGTCGATTGCAGCTTGATCCAAACTTAAAGGTTCCTTTTGTAAATAACCCTTTTAAATATAAAAATAGAGTCTCGATTTTAACAAATGATCTGCATGTGCATCTATCTTTGACAAAGCATTCTCAACCACTGAGCAATTCTTTAATGGCCATGAGGAAGAACAAAGGTGTACACAAAGGTGTGAATTGAATTTATAAAAATATTATTGATTAAATTTTGGGATCAAATCAAGAGTTTAAATGACATGATACTTGACTTGAACTTCTTTATATGGTGTTATGTCATTTGAACTCTAATAAATATTCCAAATAATCAGGTGTCATGTCATTTAAACTCTTGATTTAGTTCTAAAATTTAATCAGCGTAACATTACTCTCTGAAAAATTTAATTGAACTAATACAATCTCTCTCCCCAAAACCATCCAATCATGCCATAAAAGTATTTGTATATAGGACCTAGACATATCTTCTACCTTTGCTCGTTAATATCATATATTTTTAATAGCCTAACGTGGAAATTTTGTTGATTTATTTTTCTTGATGAAGTTTGAACAACAGTGGGAAAAATCAAATGTATTTGCTCTCTACCTCTCTCTCTCTCTCTCCTATGAACACCACCATAATGTTAACGCTTGCCTTCTAGTTTATCATTTTTCAACGTGTAATCTTAAATCCTATTAGTACAATAAAATAGATTTGGTTCAAATCAATGAAACATCTCATCTAACTGCTTCCTCATTAATCTAATCATTTAAAAGCCTAAAAAACTGTGTTTTATAAGTTTATACAAAAAAGTAAAGCATTGAACCTGATCAACTGGTTTATATATTCCAATTAGAGTCAAGAGATTACTTAGTTTGAATTTTCCGGAATTGAGTAGTTTGATTTCTTCTTAACTTTTTTGAAATCTTCCATGTTGATGTTTGGAAGCGCATGACACGTGGTCTAACACATAGTCTATATGGCATGACTTTTTATATGCAATTGTGAATGTATATGGACCACATAGTAGTATCCATGGCCTGTCACCAAGCACAGAATGAGGTGAAGTGTGAACTCGTCGACAATCTTAAACTAATGTATCGCTAGGAATATTTAGACTTTATCTGTTGGTTTAATTTTTCAAACCCGTTACACGTCTCCATTCTTTGAAGAAATTTAACCACAGTACCTCAGATTGTTTGATATAATACCCACCCCAAGTAAGCCAGAAAAGATCATAGAGAGCAAGGTTTGTGGACCTTCTTTCGGTTTCCCAGAAGTTATTTACAGAACAATTCAGCATGGGACCACTACAGTTAACAATTGTCACTTTGTAACAATGGCTGCTATATTCTTCTTCGATGAATACTAGGACATTAGACCTGATACTATCATCATAGGCCCCCTCAGACTTGCGATAAAAATGTCAATATCCTCACAACTTGTAAGCTCATCAACGATAAATACCCACCAACTATGAGCTCTGGTTTCACAACTGTGCGAAAGTCTCTCTGCCTCCCACCGACGGTCATCCAGTACAAATACCGATCAACTAAGAGTCTGGTTTCACAGCTCTGCGAAAGTGTGAAGTAACTCTCTCTCTCTCTCTTTCTCTCTCCCTCCCACCCACAGAGAACAGAAATGAAGTGTGTTTCTCTGAGAGAACCAGACCTAGCTCATTGTTAGCTTATGCTTCTAAGTTGTATCTTATTATCCCCAATGAGAAATTAATTAATAGTAACCATATTCTTTTCTTCAGGTTTTGAGAGATGGAACGTCAATTGTGCTTTCAAAAAAATCTCTCGCGTGCAGATGTGGATCGGAACTTGGAAGTGCCCAGGGGGGCACTTCATTTACCGGGTCACAACGGAGTCTTCATCTTGCGAGACCTGGTCGGAGCAACATATCGCCTTAGAGCCCCAACAAGGCGTAGCGGAAGGCGTTCTCTCGCCGAAGATTGGAAGGCTTTTTCAGCTGCAAAAAATCTTAAAGCCGGTCAGCAACTAAGAATGTATCGCGTAGGTAATGAATACTCGGTAGAAGTGGATGTAAAGCTCTTTGGAATGTCTGTAAGTTGGCGACCCCTCTAATCTTCACTACCAAATTTGTTGTTCTAACGATGTTTCAAGTGATGCAGTTCCAATAATACTATTGGACTGTATCTCTTTCACATTATTAGATCAATACATTTGATTAGATCTTTTGCCTGTGATAAGGAGAAAGAGGAGTTGTTTTTGATGATTATGGCCGAGGAGTATATATTGGGATGGTTTTTTGAGCTGTGTTGGAGTTTTGTCGAGTAGTGGTATCTGGGCTGCTACGCTATTTTGCTGTGCTACTGGGAACTATGGTGGTTTTTGCTGGGATTTATTTTCTGCTGCTAGCTGGAAGTTCTTTTTGGTTTTTTTAAGTTTGTTTGGTTTATGTTGTGAGGGAAGGCAGTGTGTTGTCTTTCCTTTTGCTTCTTGTAATCTCTATTTTGTTCATAAATAAAATTTTCTTTTTTGTTAAAAAAAAAATGGAAACGAAAATTCACTAGGGTTTAAGTTACACAGAATTTTGCATTTGATTGGCTGTTAGATTGATCACGGTTCAGCAGACCAGCTCAATTCGTACCAAAATTAGGTTCCGATCTGACCTCAATGGCTCAGAGAGCTGGTATACAAGAGATATTATTCATTGGGAGTTAAACAACAGAATTTGGTAAACTATGAGATTCCTTGGAGAGCAAGCTGGATGAAAAGCCACCCCCCCTCCCCCTCTCTCTCTCTCTCTCTCTCTCTCAAAATATTGGGATCTGTAGAGGTTAACGATTATATAATAATAGAATAGGATATGCAGAGGGTCTAGGATTATTTGAAGTTGAAGTTGGATTATTAGTTGTTATCAAATTTGTTGAATTATTTTACTATCTATTAATTTTTTATAATATATAACTTGTTTATGTATCCAACTTTTACCTAAATTTTAGTTGTATTTTATTTGTTATGAGTAACAACTTTATCAAAAGAGTAGAATGAATGATTTAATTAATATTTTATGTTTAAATGATAAAATAAAATGAGTTTGAGAGAAATAGAGAATATATTTAGTTTGGTTTTATTTTTGAACTAGAGAGATGTTATTATACTTTTTAGAGAAAGAAGTTGATGAGGTCCTTTGTCAGGATTTTGTTTTTTTTAATCCTTTTTGTTCATTAATAAATGTGATTGTGTGAGTTTGGCTTACTCTATCAATAGTTTTTTTTGTTGGGCGACATTGTAGTGGATTTTAGTCTTTTACTAGTATTATAATATTGTTGATCTCTAAATTTGGCGTCTTATTCATTTGTGCCACACTTTTTTTTATTGTACTATGGGGGCAGCCATTTGACTTCCCTTTCAAATTGTTTTCCAAATTCAATTTTTTTGTACCATTTTTATACACCACGTCAGTATGAATTATTAGATTGATGAATTTTGTTGAATTTATTGAATATTTAAAGGCTTAAATTATGCAACATTAGTGTTTCGTTTGTTACAATAAAAAGTTAGAATATTAAATATTTTAAATTTTATAACAAAAATTCATATTCTATTGTATCATTTATTGAAATAAAATAAAAAATAAATAGCCAATTTTTTTTAAAGCTCGTAATTAGTATATAATTATATTATCTATTGAAATAAAACTAAAAAAATAAACAAGAAGTCTAAGTCATTCATAAAAGAATATGAATTTTACAACCAAAATTCATGTTCTATAATATCATTTATTGAAATAAAATCAAAAATAAAAATCTATTTTTTGTTAAAAAATCATAATTAGTATACAATTATACTATCTATTAAAATAAAATTTAAAAAGTAAATAAGATGTCAAACTGTAATAGACACAATATATTTTAACTTTAATTGGAGTAATTTGGTAGTTTAATTTTATCGTTTAAAAGATCAAATTAAATCCAATAGATAATATAATTGTATACTAATTATGATTTTTAAGAAAAAAATTAGATTTTTATTTTTAATTTTCTTTAATAAATGTCATAATAGAATATAAATTTTTGTTGTAAAATTTAAAATATTTGATATTCTATATTTGATTGAAATATTTTTTGTAAGTATAACATTTTAAACTTGAGGGGTATATATGTTACACACCTACAAATTTCGGGGGGTCAAGATGTAATTTACTAACGGACATTGACCGTCGGGGGCCTAAGTGTTACGTGCGTAAAAATCTCTGGGAATCTATGTGTAATATTTCAAATGTTATAGAATCTGAGCGATTAAATGATAAATTTTAATGGGTATGAATGTAATTTTCAAAAAAAAAAAAAAAAAAAAAAAGTGATACGTTTTGCCTTTCGTAGTCTGGTGGTCCCAATACGTTCAGATTCTAGAATCACAAATCTGCACCATAGTCGACAATTGAATGCCACTGTGCTCCATAGACTTTCCCTCAAACGTGGCATTTGAAGATGGAATGATTGCCATGAGCAACCAAGTGAGATAGCAAAAACCAATTTGAGGAAGGAAATTATAAGAATTATTCATGCCCATGAATCAATTCAGTTGATGAATAATTAAATAAGTATACAAAGTATATTACTTTGGTTAGAAATACTTATTTAATTGGATAATAAAAATGATAAATCATTCACAAATAATAAACCACTAATACTATAATAATAACATTTAATTCTAATCTAAGAATCCTATCATAACTAGAGAGTACAAATAAAACTACTCACAACCCTCTCAAAGTTTTAGGAAAAGAAGATTAGCCAAAGGGGAACAAAAAGCTGAATCCCCTCTTATTTATATTTTACTAAGGCCTATTAGGGTAAACTGAACGACACATATTCCAAAACATGCGTCCAGACACAAGACTCTCATTCAGATGCAAACTTCTTAACTTGGGGTCTTTACTTCCACTACAACAATTATGGGTTTTAGCGACAAATTTTATAGTGATGAAATTATTATTATTTATGTATTTTTTTAATTATTTTGATAGTCTCCACCCTTATGACTTTAAATAAACAAAATTGGACCTATTGAAAAAAAAAATCTATTGGTTAATCGAGTGGTATAAAAATAGAATGAATTATAGAATCTTTTCAAGACATTGGATAAAAAAAGATATGACCCACTCCATTCTACCCAAAAATACTAGAGCAAACAAAACACTAGTAATCAGTGAAGTTTCATAGAAAAATTAGGTTCATACCTTAATGACTTAGAAGAGTAGATGTATAATAATATATGCTAAGTTACACAGAATTTTGCATTTGGTTAACCGTTAGATTGATCATGGTTCAGCAGACCAGCTCAATTCGTTCCAAAATTAGGTTCCGATCTGACCTCAATGCCTTAGAGAGCTGGTATACAAGAGATATTATTCATTGGGAGATAAACAACAGAATTTGGTAAACTACGAGATTAATCACGATTCCTAGTTATCTAGAAAAGATCATAAATAACAAGCTTCCTTGGGGAGCAAGCTGGATGAAAAGCCTTGCTCTCTCTCTCTCTCTCTCTCTCTCCCTCCCCGTCAATAAAATATTGGCATCTGTGGAGGTCAACGATTATATAATAGGATAGGATATGTAGAGGGTCAAGGATTTTATATTTGAAGTTGAATTCAACATGGTGCTAAAATTCTCTAATGCAAAAAATTATCATAAATTAAGTTAAAATATTGGTAGGGATACGATTTAATTCGTTACCCAAATCATGAGTGAACTCACCAATTAGTTGATTCCCAAAGAAAGGTGTATTTTTTCATTGTAGTGCGTGTGTGGTAGACTGTGTGTGTGAGAGAGAGAGAGAGAGAGAGAGAAGGAGGGGGGGGGGGGAGGAGGATGATGAAAAGAATAAAGGGGATGATGATGGGGATATAGGGTTATTTTACTTTAGTTTGGAATACTTCATTATACAAGATAAGTTTTCTTTCAATGAGAAAGGAGAGAGTAAAATTAGAGTTTTTATGTATAAATTTTGCTGATCTAATCTCCTCCTTTTTTAGCTATGGAGAGGAATTGGCCCGTAAATTTAATCAAAATCAAGGGATAAATTTTTCAGCCAATTAAAATTAACCATCTCGACAATTTTTTATTTTATTATTCCTTAAATTATTTGTTGCAAATCATCCTATTCAAAATCTGAAATGATAAAAATATGGTACCCAAATCGGTATGGTAGCCTTACTTATAAATACTTTAACCCATACTAGTTGAAGGGCCGTCTCAAGAGCATGTGAGGCCAAATGCGATACGTGTTAATGAAATTATTTATTTTATTTTAATAATATTTAATTTTTTTAATTTATTATTTTTTTACTTTTTGAGATTCATATTTATTAATTAAACTTTTTTATCCAAATTTTGTTAACGTATTTTTTTTAGTGATAGTATGACTTTTGATCATAGATATTTATAGAAATATAATCCATTGTTTCATTAATATTTTTATATTTTACAACCATAATTCATATTCTATTATACCATTTATTAAAACAAAATCAAAAATAAAAAGCAAATTTTTTTTAAAAGCTCGTTATTAGTATATAATTATACTATCTATTGGAATAAAAACTAAAAAAAAACCATTGAAATTTATGCATATAGAAAGGTAGTTCAGCTCAATACATGGTGTAGGCAGCCTTCCAGGAACCTTACCACCAACCAAAATATTGTATACAAACGTAATGCACAGAACAATGATATCAACAGATGAGATGAGATGATTCTGGTATGTTTGGAATTTTAGATATTCCCCTTGGAAACAGTTCACTGAGTTTACAACTTTACATAGTAAGGTAAAATGAAGGAATCTTTTTCTTTTGTAAGGTCCATAATAGGTCAAGTAGCGAAATTTCAAAGTGAGACATTTTCGATATAAAAGCTGAGATAAGAGTTATAAAACTATAAAACCCAATGGACTCGTAAACCGGTACGAAACATCCAAATCCCAAGTGATAACAACTCCAGAATTATTACCTTCATAAAAAAAACATTGCAGCTCAAGCCTTTAAATGTGAGGCAGATGAGCCAATAACTTGATCATGTTACCAAGGATCACATTTTGGTCATGTCCATCATTTACATACAGACCAATGGATACAATATCTAGATGGAAGGTATTCTCAAGACTGACATCTTCAAACACACCTCCAATATCACAAAATAGGAGATTTGGAGCACAAATGTTAAGATGGGTGAAACCATCAAAGTTCATCAATGTCAGTCGCTAAAGCTGAGGGCAGCTAGATATCATGTGAAATATAAATCTTGGTCCATCGTAATGTGCTGAAGATCAAGGCTATTCGAGATCTTAAAGCCATCGAAATTTGGAGGGGGTTTAAAAGACAATTAAACAGCTCTAAATGAATTAATTTTTGGCAAATGAATAAAGAAGAAGGTAACTTGTAACCAAGGATTGAAATTTCGTTTCGAAGTACCGTTTCGGTCATCTAAAAAACGGAAACGTTTCGGAAATGCAATGAAAACGCGAAAAAAATATGGAAACGCGTGGAAACACAAATACAATCCATTAATCTATATCAATAAAGATAAGCTAAATAATTGATTAATTCAACATATTTATTGACTTAACATCCATTTATACAAGAATAAATTTAAATTAGAGGGAAAAAAAGACTTGAAATGAGGCGAAAATCACTTAAATTAGTTTTGAACACTTAAATTTTTATCAAATAAACACATTTTTATATAATATTAAGGTCTCATAATACACATGAAATGCTAATGAGTACATACTTACATGGCTACATCCATCCCCCTGTGGAGTGTCGAGCAGGCTCATACATTGGTGTAAGCTCTGGGTAGCTACTTAGAGAAACTCTATATGTTACATAAATATGATGACAATAGTTACCTCAACTCATATTATTACGATAATATGAATTATATTCTCTCCCAAACCTCTGATAGTCTGCAACACTACATCCAATCTGTTGGGGAACGAATGCATCAGTCCCTGACCAATCTTTATCTTGTCTATATGAGGAGGATGTCTGGGAGTCATAGCCAGATCTATAACCATATGTTGAGGATCCATATTTGTATCCTCGTGTCATACCCCAATCCATAATCATATGAGGGAATACCATATCCAGAACCATAACCATATGAAGACGACGAACCATAATTATGGTGTTCACTTCCACTTCCACTTATACTCATGGTAGAAAAACCATCATTAATCATATCAGTTCCATGCCTAATAGCACTCATACCATGTGGAGTGATCGGATTTTGAGTACGCTCACGTTGACAATCTCGAGTTGATTTTGAGCGTCGTTCATATTGAAGCATTCGTCGAGAGCAATGATCTTCATCTTGTGTAGCATGTGTAAATCCTTCCTCTACAGTGAATACAATTCCATGTGAACTTTGGCTCCCCATACCTCCATCACGACCACCTCCATCGCCTCCATGTCCATGGCTATCACCACCTCCACTGTCACCATCTCCACTACCACCACCACCACTATCTTCATGATCATCTTCACCGCCATCATCATTGCTACCATCACTATTATGATCATCCTCAGTACTACTAGTGACAGTGATAGGTTGCTTACGTCTTGGTGGACCTCTCATTAGTCTGTCAAACTCTTCATCATCCATTGCTTTACTTGATCCTCCTCTACTTATTTTGAATCTTGATTTTCGTGGTGGCACAACACCTTGACTTAGGCCTACTCCTCCATCGTCATCGGAAAAACGATTTGCCCACATCTATAGGAAAGTGTTTGGTCTTGTTGATTGTCCATCATCATCAAGTTCATCTAAAAGTGCATCACCAGAATCATCTAACCACTCTGAAATACCTTCATCTTCGTCAAAAATAGTGGTTAATCTATAGGTCTGAATTCATACCCTTTTTTGTCCTTCATAAGGTGCTTTAACTTCAACCTCATGTTATATTGTGCAAACACCAGCCTTTCTAATTTTTGATAATTGAGTCTATTCCGCACTTTAGTGTGAATGAGAGCAAATGTGCTCCAGTTTCTCTCACAACCACTAGATGAAGCTGTTTGCGACAATATTCTCATAGCAATCTTTCTCAAATTTGGAGCATCAGTGCCATACATAAACCACCATTCAGCTGCATAATAATAAAAACATATTAAAACCTTAAAGAAAAATATAAATAGAAAATCATGAGAATAAAATATAAAAGTGTAAATAATCTACTTAATTACCTGGATCACTTTTTGTTCTTCCTCTAATTGCAGCTTGGTCAGCAAAACAATACATAGCCTCCCGAAATATTTTTACCTAAATATCATGGGTATATTGATGTTATATATTAATTCAGCATATTTGTAAATTGAGATTGAAATACTAAAGTATTACCTCTGCAAGTGCTTCAGCAGCCTTGTTTGGATTTGTTTCTAGTCTAGACACAACGATCCGAAGCGAACCCAAGAAATTTTCTAATACCACCATCTTCTTCATAATGGTATGTGGGGTTCAAGTAATAAGCTACACAATATAAAAATGATAACACTTATAAATGATAACATTCAAAATGATAACACTATAATAATAAAAATATAAATTGATAAACAATAAGTTTACCTGCCATATGAATATGTTGAATGATTTGTTTTTTCCATCGAGCATCAATGATGTCAAGATATTTTTTGCACGATTTAGGAGCCGCATCTTTGACAGCTTGTCTTGCTCGTTTCATTGCTTCATATACATATGGCATTGTTGCTTTTCTTTCCTCATCCACCATTCTTAGAACTTTTGCAATAGGTGTATGCATATTCAACACATTTTTGGCGGTCTCCCAAAATTTAGGATTTAGAATTGTCCCTTGAACTCGCTTTCCAACTGGATCCTTTGCTGCCGCAGTCCTAGACCAATCTTCTGAAGTAAACATCCTTTGCAAACCATTTCTCTGCTCCAACATACTTTGTAAGGCAATATAATTAGTGGCAAATCTTGTTTGCCCTGGCCGAATCAATTCCCCGAACAAAATGTTCTCATTATATCCAAGACTCTATTATGATTATAAATAAAATTTGTCACTCTTTTAGCTTGCTCTAGTACATTTTGAACCGTTTCAATCTTGAAAAAATCATGCAAAATCAAATCTAGAGAGTGGGCAGCACAAGGAGTCCAATATAGGTGTGGTCTTCTTTCCATCAACATTTCACCAGCTTTTTTGTACGCACTGCCATTGTCTGTAATAATCTGAACCACATATTTCTCTCCAATCTCTTCAACAACAGCATCCATCAACCCCAAAATATAATTAGCATCCTTGTCATGACCAGAACTATCAATTGACTTGTGGAAAATAACTTTTCATCACAATATATCAAGAAGTTAATGATAGATAATCTTGTGGTGGATGTCCATCCATCACACATGATTGTCACTCCATAAATCTCCCACTTCTTTTTGAACTGGTCAATGTACTCTTTCAGCTCATCTATCTCATTATCTAGCAATGGTCCGCCAATCTCATATGGGGTTGGGCCTTTCACACCCACTCCAGCTAAAGCAATTTCATCAATCATCAATTGGTAAAAATGACCTTGAGCTTTGCTTGGTGGAATATTCTCATAAATGAAATACTTTGCAATAGCATGTTTTGCCGACTTTGCCCACTTTTTGGGATTCCACATATGAGTTAGCTTGACTTGCTTCACTTCCCTATTCCGATACATCGAAGGATCCATCTCTTCTATCGTGAGATCCTTTTCTCTGCCCATCCACTTTTGTGATTTTCTTGAGAATTTATCCAAGATTCCTTCACACTATGTGAGCGCATTAAACCCCTAGATATACCACTTTTTTGGATAGATGGTCTAGAACTTCCTCCTCTAAAGCCTTGCTCGGCCATATGTATATCACGAATAGATTGTTGTTTTGCATACTCAATATCATCTCTATATTCTATATCCATATCATCATCTGAATTCTCATCGGAAGAATAAATTTCGATACCACTCCTCCGCCTCGATCCACCAATTAAATTATGTCTCATTTTTCTCCGTTCACCAGTCACTTCTGCATTTTCAGTCTTGTTGCGATTCAAGTAATCCCTCATAGCTTTCGCAATTTCAATAGGACACTTATCACATTGTTCCACATTATTATAACCGCCTGCCAAGTGTTGCTTTAACCGTGACACACCGCCACCCATCATTTTTTTATGGCAAAAATTACACATTACATGTTGTCGATTATCCCCAATTCGTTCGCCGTAATTCCATCCAATATCACATTTTTTTTTTTTTTTCTGCGATGATTCAGTAGCCACATTCTTTCCTTTTGATGTCATATCTACAATGAATATCATTACGTTATTAAATATATTAAATTAATTCTAAAAATTAAATATGACATGTATAACACTTTTAATTAAAATATAATAATATAAAAGAATAATTACAAAAATAAAAAAAATAATGAAGGGTATCAAATTAAATTAATGGTACTTATGTATGCAGTGGGGTATTAAATATAATTACAGTTGGGTGGTAAATGTAATTGCAGTGGGATATTAAATGTAATTACAGTGGGTATTAACTATTAAATGTAATTGTAGTGAGGTATCAAGTATAATTGTAGTGGGTATCAAGTGTAATTACAGTGGGTATCAATTGTAATTACAATGGGCATTAACTATTAAATATAATTACAGTAGAGTGGTAAATATAATTACAGTATATATCAAATGTAATTTCAATGCGTATTAACTATTATATGTAATTACTGTTGGGTATTGAATGTAATTACAGTATGTATTAAATATAATTATAAGGGGTATTAAATATAATTATTCATACATGTAACAAAATATATATATATATATATATATATATATATATATATATATATATATATATATATATATATATATATATATATAGATATATATAAGGCAGATGACATAAACGACTCAGACAAACCACTCACACCACAGACGACTTCGGACAAAACACAGAGAAGCGATCGTGATCGCGATCGTGATGCTGATGCCAAAGCCGAAGCCGGAGAGAGAGAGAAAGAAAGAGAGGAAGAAGAAGAAGATACCTCGGGCTCGTGGTCGCAGCGATTAAGAAGGCTCTGCGTGGAAAATTCGAGCCTTAGATTTGCGTGGAAAACCCGAAAATGGCTGAATCTGCTCAAATCTGGACTCAAGGTTAGTTCCTCTAGTCTTCTCCTTCAATTTCTCTGTCTCTTCGAGTTCCTGTGGTGCCTTTCCCCTCTCTCTTTTGTTTGTTTTTTTTTGCCTGAACCTGGACTCCTGGACAGTCTCTTTTCTCTCTCTTCTGTCTATTTTTTTTTTTTTTTGCTTGGAAGACTTGGACTATGTGATTTCTGTGTTTTATTCCCGATTTTTTCTCTGTGAAATTTGACTGACTTGTGGAAGAAATCTGCTTTTTGTATCTCATGTGATTTCTGTGTTTTTTCTCTGTGAATTCTGACTGACATGTGAAAAGAATCTGTTTTATAGCATCTCTGTTTTTTTGTTTTGTTTTTTTTTTTTACCTGGAGTGAACCACATTGAATCTGTACCGTTTCGACCGAAACGGTCCGACATACTGCCGATTCGAACGAAACATTGGAATTTTAGTATTCATCTCCTATTTCGTGTCGGTGTGTTGAAATTCCGAAACGTTTCAGATGTTTCGGATGTTTCGACACGATATTTCGTTCCTTGCTTGTAACGATGTCCCTTCCATATTTCAAGTACAAATTCTTTGACAGAACCTCTTGATAGGAAAAGAATCCATGCTTGAACTTGTGAATAGGGCCTGCATATATTGGTGTGGCTCAACTAAAGCATTTATGAACACCTGACACAAGATATCAGAATAATTTCTCACCCTCCTAAACTATATCTGGAAGTTCTAATTGCTAAAATAAGGTGCAACATTGAAGAAACTAACCACTAATGAACTTAAAAGATTAGTGATTTAAATCTGTGGAAAATATAGAGGAAATAGAGGAACATGTACTGAAGGCTAAACATACCACACTAATAGAAATCATGCTAAGCCAGGAGCACATGAGTTGGTGTCATTGAAAATGATAACACCTTACCATGCAAGAAATGGAGAATTGAGTTTATATTTGGCTTAGTTGTAATGGCTAGAGCGCATGTTGAAGAAGCAAAAATGATTTTATGTTCAATCTTCTGCTGAAGTCAATTAAAACATGCTCTTGTCCTCGATGACTCAACTCCGCATTTGTTATTTTGTTCTGCCTCAAAGGCACTTAAGATCTTTATACCTTTTATCATTACCAAGAGTCATCATAACATGGCAGCATAGTTGTATCTTGATTTGCCTTAAAGACATTTTGAACGAGTAAAGTTTTCTAAGAGTTATTTTTTTTTATTTTCTAAATTTATATGCTTCTGGGTTTTGAATGTTAGGGTTTGTTATTGTTTTTGCAGATGAAACATAACTACAAAACTTTGCCAACTTCAAGGTTATCTGACAATAAAAGACACCCCCCTTGTTACTTGTGGAGGGAACGCAGCAGAGGGCTTCTCCTAAAGCTAATGGGAATGATATTAATAATGTTATCAAATCACACATTGATCTGGAGTTATCCAAGATGAGGAGTATGACTCCACAAGAGGTTGCTACAGCTGCTGCTCAAGCTGTTGCTACGGCAGAAGCTAAAGAGGCAGCAAGGGTGGCAGACGCAGAAAACACTGACGTAGAAGCGGCTCAAGCTTTTGTAGACTCAGCAATGAAGGCACTGAAAGAGATTGCCACTCCAAGGATGGTAACGAAAATTTAGTATAAAATTGTTATATACAACAGCAACGACAAAGTAATGTTATTTTTTCTTATTAAAACAAGCAATCCTGACATATTTTGAAGTGACAACGGTCAATCTATAACATAGGTATCCTTCATTAGGGGCAAATTTTCAAGAGAAAGTAAAGAAATAGCATAACAATGATCAAAGAGAGAAAAAGCTTACATAATAAGATGCTCGGCGGTTGTCGACTACAGTGATTGGGGAAGAACAGAGGAGGACTCTGTTTGTGTTTATGTAGCAACAAAAAAAAATTTGAGAGACAAGGGAGAAGAGAGCTTATCGTTGGCTGACCGCACAATGACCACGTCTCGGTTTTTGGCAACTGCAATAATGTAGATATTTAGTATGAAAATATCAAAAGCTTACTCAACTATTGTCCATATTTAGATGAAGTGTAATACAATAATTTAATTTATTGACATTTATTTAGGGATTGATATAGACAGATACCTGAGGAGAGAAAGGACATGCTCTTGCAAATCATAGGCTATTTTTAACATAAAATAGAGAATCAATGATTTGATGGAATTTTCGTCTTAAATTACAGTTACAGAGTTTATATATTAATTTGTTTCAGACAAACTTCCTAGATGCAGACCTGCATTTTAAACTTTTAGAGTCCTATGCACCGCAATAGCTCTCTGAGAATATGTAGCAAGTTACAAGTTACATATTCCAACTGACACAATACATACCCCCACGTAATCTTTTGGCAAGGCAGCATGCAGTGTTTTGCTACAAATTAGAGGACAAAATGTTGCAGCCTTCCTATGCCAGACACAAATTTTTGGATTTCTTCACAACAAAACAATTTACAACTTTTGTGGTCTAAGTTATAACTTTTGGGAAGTCCATTCTCAACTTTTGAGGGTTATTTGGATTGATCATAAATTTTTTAAAAGCGATCCCATGTACACTCAAAAATTATAATTGATTCTCAAAAGTTATAAATGACCCTCAAAGATTATAAATGATTTCCAAAATTTATAAATGACTCTCAAATTTTATGAAAAAAACTCACTAAACTTATAAACAACGGTAAGATACTGAATTTTTTTTTTTGGTACCTTACACTTCTCTTACCCACATAACCATTTCACTGCTCTTCCTTTTCTTCAAGCCACAAGCAGCCTCTCTCTCTCTCACCACCATAAACAATTCCTATCTATAGAACCATTTGTTTGATTTTCCCCCCTCCTCTGTTCTTCTTCTTCCTCACGGCATAGCAATTCCTCTCTCTCTCTCTCTCTGATTCTTCTTCCTCACGACTCACACCATAAGCAACTCTTACCCATAAATCCATCAATTTTACAGTCGTGCATGAGTAATAATGGTTCCGTCACTAAATTCTTCCTTTTCTTCTAATTTGTGACTGAAAATTAGAAGATTTCTGACAATCTTGTTCCATGGAAGTGGCTTGAGAATTCCAAATTTGTTTATGTATTCAATCATCGATAAAAAAACAAACAAAAGAACACAAATCTTATAACAAAAAAAAAGTACCTGTTGAAGCAGGTCACCGCTTGTTCTACAATGTCAAGACTGATGATGTGTGCCTGAGAGAGAAAGAGAGGCATTGCTGCTTGAACCATTAATTCCTAGAATATATAGAGCCACAAAGATAAATTGCTTATTATTACAAGAGAGAATAAAGGAGACACATTTGTGAGAGGTTATGCACCAGTGATTGAAGGAGGAGAACTCAATCGATTGCTTTTACTATTGAATGAAAGAGAGATGACCGGATACCATTGTGGACGCCAAACGCCAAAGCAAGTAGCATCAACAGAGTCGGTTGAAATGACCTAATTAAATGTGGAGGGAAAGCATGACATAATTTTAGTTTTGGAGGGTAGTAGTTGAAAAAAAAATGTTTTTCATGTATGCTAATATTTTAAAATAATAATAATATATATAGAATACATTATACAATTACTAATTTTTATTTTATTAAATAGATTGAGTAGATCGTTTATAATATTATTATATTATTACATATGAAAAATACAATATAATATATATTAGACAATGAAATTCAATCTGATAACTACATGTGTATAATAATTTAACATATATAGGATTTTACTTCTTTATATAGATATAAATAATTATAATTAATTGTATTACTAATAAATTGGTTCAAAAGAATTTAGAAGATCTTATACAAGAGTCCAAAACAAGTTGAAAGTCAAATAGGTGTAAAAAAACATAATTAAATAAAAATATATAGGTGGATAAAATAATAATTAGAAATAAAATAGGAAATCAAAAGTATTTCGCAGATGCAGACATTTATAAGTGGTATAAATATAAAATATACCCGCTCACATAATTGGTTCGAAGATATATCTATATCTATATTACTAATAAAAACACCTTGAATGAAAATTTTTTGATTTATTATTTTATCCTTATAAATAATTTTAAATACCACATTATCTTTCCATAATTAACTATATAAATTACAATCATATCTTTATGTATTTAAATCTCCTAATTTCCCCAAATATGAAAAAACTATGAAATTTTTTAATTGATTACATTACCCTTAAAAAATATGTGTCATTATAGTTTTCAATAAAGTGTTCAAAAAATCTTCAAAAACTTCATTAATAGATCATTATTTTTTTGACGGTGTAAATCAATGTGGCGCAACTTTGTGATATTGAACAGATGAGATGAGCAGTGTATAACTGTTAGGATCTAAACTGCAAGGCTCGAAAGAATAAGTACTAGTATTGAGGGGGAATTGGGGGATTGACACAATGAATATATAGTGGTTCACCAGTTCGAGAGTTCGGCTAATCCATTCTTTAATAGAGGATCTTACTATTCTTGTTCTTTATATATCATACGAAAGGTTTGCAAGACCGATTCTATGTCATTCGGGGTCCCTCCCCCCCTTGGGGGCGTTACATAGTATTTATAGGGCTGTTCCTAGTTTTGTGGGATCTGCACCGAGATCCTTGCCATTTATCTGAGAATCTCCCCTTGATATTAGGAGAGGATTTTGGCTGGTCAAGAATTTTGTGCCTTGAATATGGCTATTTGCCACCTGTAAGATTTATGTTGTCATCCAGTTGTTCCCTTATCATTTACATTGTTGTCGCGTCTGGGGGGAGCTCTAGTTTTGATCTTCTAAGCTCTGTGTGTCTTCCCTGACCTCTTGGTCTGACTTGCTTGTCTGACCTCCGCTCCTAAACTCATACTTGGAAATTATTCTGGGTATCATTAGTTGCCCCCTAGCCCTTAGCCCAAGTGAACTTGGGTAGGGGCTGAGCTGAGGCTTAATTAAGGCAGACCTCCAGATATGGATCTCGATTTACGTGCGAACAGGTTTTTGACGATTTCAGGTAATCATTTTACTTTCTAGTTTTTCGTGCACGTTGCCCACTTCGAAGCCTCCAATTTCGTTAGCTTTAAATACCCCTGGACCAACAGCTCCCTCCTCACTCTTCAAATTCTCTTTGGCTTTCCCTCTCTCCTTTGCGACTTCATCTTCCCTAATCCGCTGCTGTTCTTAGGGCTTTTGCAGAGAGACGATTTCCTCTAATTAGACCCGAAGGCTTAGAGAGGTTTGTTTCTTCGTTCTTTGCTTCGAAGGATTAGGTACGTTTCTTGTCTTTTTTTTCGTGCTTCTTCGTCTTGGACTCCTCAAATTTGAGGTGGTTGTTGCATTTTTGGACCTTTCGATTCTACTATTTCAAGAACCGAGGTCGATCTTTGTCTCGTATTCCCCTCTTCTTAGACCCTTATTCAACCTCTAGGGTTTTCCTTATTGGTAGTTACTGTGTTTCCCCCTACTAAGAGTATTTTGCAAATATTCCTCCCTTTTATCGCACCTTTAGTCTCCTTTTTTCTTATCCAACTATGTCTGCCCCTTATGGAGCTAACCCCTCCTCGGTTTCCCCCCTGGGGAATAGATCGGTTGAGGAGGATTCTGATTTAGTTGAGGTCGGAGAGGAGATTGACAAATTTCCCAATGTCGATTCTGTTGAAACTGAGGGAAACCCTGTGGAGATTCCCTCATCTGCCTCTCCTGCGCCACAAACCCTAACAAAGGTAAGGCCAAGGTGGGCGATGCTAGTGACTCTGGCAACGCTGAGGGTGCAGGGGCTGCTTTTAGGACTACAGAGCTCGCGGGCTCCAGCGAGATCACTCCTTCCCTTATGAAGGTTCTTAGTGCCCGTTTTGGTTTTCCTCCTGGCGTCCAATATTGGTGCCCAGACAAATTTACCCCATACGTCTCCCAAGTCTATAAGAAGGTCTATTTTGTTGTGGCCGCCTTCGTTTTCCCATGCACCCCCTTTATCAAGAGTGTTTTGCAACTCTTCAACGTCTACCGTGCTCAGATCTCCCCCAACTTCTAGGGTGTTTTGGTGGGCCTCCTCGTTTTCTTTAAGAAACATAAGCTTGGGGTTCCCACAGTCTCTTTGCTCATGGAGTATTTCAATGTTAACTACACCCCTACCGATGGTTTCTTGTATATTTCTAAACGGGTAAAAGCCAAAGCGATTATTTCTGACCTCTCAAGCTCTCACAAGGGCTGGAAAAAACTTTTATTCTTCGTGGGGGTCAATCACTGGGAGTACAATCCTACAGATAACTCAGATTCCCTTCCAATCCCTCGGGTATGGAAAGCCCCAAACAACTTGGGTAAGTCCTCCTCTGAGTGAACTTGTATCAATTTTAGGGATTTTTAGGCTGATCTCTTTTTGCTTATTTTGCCCCTACTTCTTAGGTATCCACCCTGAACTCAGTGCTACAGACGAGCGAATTTTGCTGTCCTTGGAGGGTTGCAGCTCAGAGAGATATTCCGAGCTCATCAAACCTTGAGTTCTTGTAGCGGAGGGGTTTAGTCTCCCTGAAGTAACGATAGAAGCTCCCATTCCCATCTTTGTTGTTAGTGCGGAGGAGGCAGCTGGTATACCCTGACTTTTCCTTTTCCAACTTCTCTTCTTTTTCTTTCGTTCTGTTTATATGTTCTTATCTGTTTTGGGCTCTCAGGGTCATCTGCGATGAAGCCATCCACATCGGAGCCCCAAGCCAAACTTTCTCAGCTAAAGAAGACTAGAGGTAGTGGTAAACGCAAGGCTGAGGTTGGCTCGGGTAGCGAGGCTGCTCCTCCAACCAAGGTACAGAAAATGGACGTGCCCCTGGGCTCTTTTGCTTCGTCTCCAACATCAACCATTTATCCTTCTTCCAATCTGTGGGCAACAGAGCGTTCTTTCCCCACAGGGTCTCCGCTCTCTACTCACTTGCTGCCCACCTCCAATTCTCTTGTGACATCCGAGCAACTTCCCCTATTGAACCTTGTGGGCACCGATGTTAGGAAGGGAAAAATCCTCAAGGTGGAAAGTAGTCAGGGCTCCTTCTTTGACAATATTGAGCTAGTTGTTGGGGCGATTAGCTCCATTCTTCCTGAGTCTGACATTCAAAGAGCTTATTTCATGCCTCTTAAGACTTCAATAAGCTCAGCTCTTCATGGAGCGACTGCTGTAAATGTCTATCTCTCTTCTTTTTCTTTTCTTGTATGTTATAATCTGATGCTAACCTTTGTCTCATCTGTTCTTGCTTTCAGCTATCCCTCCACGTGAAGGATTTGATGGAGGGGATTTGCTTCTTGGAAGGTTTAGCCAAGGTCACAAAGGCCTTCGAGATCAAAGTTGTTGAGCTGTCTTTTAGTAACGAAGATCTTCGCATTCAGAACCAGGAGCTTTAGGAGTAGGTGGAGAGGCAAGCCTCTTTTATTCGGGTTTTGGAGGCAGGGAAGGAGAGAGCCGAAAACGAGGAGAAGAAAGCCAAAAAGGAGCTCGAGCTCAAGAACGATGCTTGGGTCAGAGCTTGTGAGGAAACTCTTGAGGCCCTTCGTTCTTTCAAGAACATGAAGAAGGAGTATGACAACGTGGCCGAGGTAAATGACACTATCAGCCAAGATCTTGAGGAGAAGAAGACCATCATACTTCAGAAAGATGATACAATATCCTAGCTGAGGGAAGACATAGCCCAACTGAAAGATGACGTATCTACGAAGTGGGTCACTGGGTGGCTTGCTTTCCAAGATGTTGCTGAGAAAACATACCCCGATTTGATTTTTGGCTTTGACATCCCCCCAGAGGAGGAGGTAGAAGGAACTGCTACAGGGGACAAAGGCAAAGCCTTGGAGTCTGCTCCTGCTAAGCTTCCTGAAGCAAATGCATTGCCTATTGCTCCTGCCATTACCCTTTTTTCAACTGATCTCGTTTCTTGGGCATTGGCCTTTAGTTCGCCATCATCTGGTGTTAAGGTCCCTATTTCTGGGGGTCCTGAGACTTCTCCTTACCTGCCTGCTTTGGAGCCCTCAAGGGTTTCAACTGCTGAGCTACCAGAGGCTCCATCTTCTGACCTACCAGACCTTCCCGCTACTGAGCTGCTAGACTCCTCTGCTCCTGCTTCAACTACTTAGGAATCTTCGATGTAAAAAAAAAAAATTTCCTCTTTCTTTTTTTTTTTTTTTTTGCATTTTCTTCACAGCTTTTCTAAAGCACTGATGTAAATGTTTATCTGTTGAAGTGAATATCTATTTTGACTGGGCTGCTCTATATTTCATGTTCTCCTTTACCCCTTTGCTTTAAGGAGTACTGAGTTCTCGTGTTGTTTTACTTTATCCTTCCCTTGCCCCCTTGCTTTGAGGAGTACTGAGTTCTTCTTAAAGCAAACTTGTTGAGACTGCGAGCCTAAACAAGCTACTGGCTCCTTGAGTTCGTCTCAAAGGTAGGGATCTGACTTTCGGAGAGTTCCATACTTGTGTTTGTTGGATTTGGCAAAGAAAGTAAGTAACTTGATGCTGAGGTCCATCACAAGTGCATCCATGAGAGCTTTGATGGGGGACAAGCTTGACGAATACCAGTCCCATTTTAGCCAGTACACCAAGGAGGGTCTTGAAACAACCGGCCTTATGGAGATGTTTCTGGAGGTCTATGCAGCCATACAAGCTGGATTTGATCCATAGGCATCTGAGAAGTAGGGAGCTGCCCTGGAAGGTCCATGTAGCCATACGAGCTGAACTCAGCCTATAGACATCTGAGAAGTAGGGAGCTTAGAAATTCTATAAAGATTGCCGAGTTCTATTATGGACTTGAAGTTAAGCTCCCAAGTTATGCTGCAACTTATTGTACTAGACTTCTGTTGGATCGTCGAGGGATGCTAATGCTTGAGATAGATGGGGAATATCAGGGAAATGCTGAGACTACTAGGGAGGTTTTTCCTTTTGGACCAACTGAAGGCAGGAGACCTGTCCAAGCTCTTCTAGATGTTGACCTTGTGCGAACAACTACTAGTAGTCGTGTTCTTGGTGCCCTTATCCAACCTGGGCTTTCTGGGCTAAATAACATGGTGGTTATACAGTTGTGGGTTGCCTTTTAATTTTTTTTTAAACATGCTTGCCCAACTACTTTTCAAAAAGTGTAACCACCTTCTTAAATTGGAAAACCCAAAGGTCCGTCGACATTGGTTCTTGCACGTTTTTCGATCGCATTAAAACTCGGTGTCCTTACGATTTTGCTATATTTTCTTGGATCCTCCTTATTCTCGAAGTCTCTTCTCGAATCTTGAAGATTTATCATTCTTATATTTCTTCTTCTCTTTACCTTCTCTGAATCTTTTGATGGCTGCCCCAATCTCGCCCCTATTCAAGGAACAGACCTCCATTGGAATTGAGTGGAAGTGGCAGGCTTGCTACTTAGTTCCTTCGTCGATATCATCCTCAGATTTAGATGGGAGAAAGAGAAAGTTCTTTCTTGACTTGGAATTGACTCTACGGGCTCCATCTTCTAATGAGCCCTACAATTATCTTCCTTGAGGAAAGACTTGTTTCTTCGAATGAGCTTTGGATATAGGGATGTGTCTACGCATTCACCTTGTTATTGGTTATATCTTGGCTCATTGCGGCTTATATCCTTCTCGCCTCTCTCCCAAGGGATGGGCCACCATGATCAACTTCTTCCTATTCTAGCGCTTGCGGGGTGATGACAAGTTTTCCACAGTAGGAGAATTCTTTTATTTTTTCGACCTTGAAGAGGATGAGGTCCCCTGTTTCATCTGTTTTCGATGAAGGCACTTCAACTTGCGCCGTCTAGTGCTTGACCTTCCTTCTCCTCCTGAGGGATGGGCTCAACGCTTCTTTTATGTTTCTGGGGACTGTTGGAGGTCCATTGAGCTGCATTATAGAGAGTGCAGGGTTCTTAGGTCCTAGAAGAGCTATTCTTACCCAGATAAACATCTTGAATGCCTTTGCTATTCAGGTCCCATGATGTTGTTTCCTAATTGAAAGATTTTCTTTGGTTGGTAGGTCCCCCTGAATTGGACTTATTGCAGGAGATGCAAATAGAACAGATGATCCATGTTGAGCCTGTGTCCTACTCTAAGCTGATGACACCAGATAATCTATTTCTGTTCAGTGCTGTAGGAGCTGCTATGGACTTTGTTTCTTACCCAGATTCTCCTGATTCCTGTTCTTCTGAATCTGATGAGGATGAGGATGTTGGTACATCTTCTAGGAAATGCAAGAGCAGTGGCTCTGCCAATGACTCTTCTTCATCCTCATCTGAGTCTTCACTGGTAGCAATTATGTTCTCTTTGTCAGGGTAGAAACTTATAAATCTTCTAACAGAGGCAGAGAAGGAGATGGATGAGCTAAAAGAATAGGACGTCCACCTAAAGGAGGAGGTTGCTGAGCTCTGGAGACATCTCAAGGGTGATTAAGAACTAGGAACTTTCCTTGTAATCTTTTTGCTTCCTTTATTGTATTGCTACTGAATTTTCGAGCCTTTGCTTTATCTGATGGTTAAATTCTCCTCTGTCGATTGTTAAGTTTGTGGTTTTGCTTTGAATTTTATCACATGCTTCTGGCCTAAAAAACCTGTCTCAATTCCCTGAACGGAAGAATTCATCGTATGAGCTGAAGAGCTCACCCTTAGCTTATGAGCTAAAGAGTTTATCTCGAGCTACGAGGCTCATTTTCATGAGCTAAAAAGTTCGTTGTGAGCTATTGAGCTCATTTTTATGAACTGGAGAGTTCATCGTCAACTGTTGAGCTCATTTTTTATGAACTGAAGAGTTCATCGTGAGCTATTGAGCTCTTTTTATGAACTGAAGAGTTCATTGTGAGTTATTGAGCTCTTTTCATGAATTGAAAAGTTCATCGTGAGTTATTGAGTCTTTTTATAAACTGAAGAGTTCATCGTGAACTATTGAGCTCTTATTATGAATTGAAGAGTTCATTGTGAGCTATTGAGCTCTTTTTATGAATTGAAGAGTTCATCGTGAGCTATTGAGCTCTTTTTAGGTAATCTCATAGGGATGAATCAAAAACTTGCAGTTTTATTGAGAATAATCAAATTACAAAATTGGCTTACTGAAAAAATATCTTGAGATGTTCTGCATTCCAAGAGTGTGGCAGGATTTTCCTTTCTTCTGTTTGTAACTCTTAGTTCCCCGGTCTGACCACCCGTGAGATGATATAGGGACCTTCCCAATTAGGCCCCAACTTCTCATGAGTGGGGTTCTTTCTTGCTAGCAAGAGTTTTCTAAGTACTAGGTCACCCACCTTGAAGCTCATGTGTCTGACCTTTCTATCGTAGTACCTGGCCGTCTTGCTCTGGTAGCCCCTGATATGATGCAGAGCTGCCTCTCTCTTTTCTTCCAAGAGATCCAAGCTTAATAAAAGTAACTCATCATTGCGCCCATCGTTTGCAAATTCAGTCCTGGGGGATGGAAGCCCAACCTCGACAGGCGCCACTGCTTCAGTTCCAAAGGCCAAGACAAACAGTGTTTCTTGAGTAGCTAACTTGACAGTTGTTCTGTAATACCATAAACTTCTGGGAGGTGTTCCACCCGTTTACCTTTTAGATCTTCTAGCTTTGTTTTTAGGGCTGTTTTTATGGTCCTAATGGTGACCTCCGCTTGTCCGTTAGATTGAGAATGAGTTGGAGCTGAAAAGTAATTCTTAATTTTAAGCTCAGCATAGGAGTTTTTGAACTTTGGATTATCGAATTGCTTCCCGTTGTCAGAGACGATTGCTCTGGGAATACCAAACCTGTAGGTTATGGATTTCCACATAAAGCTCTGAATTTTCTATTCAGTAATTGTTGTCAAAGGCTCTACTTCTACCCATTTGGTGAAATAGTCTATCCCGATGATAGTGAACTTACACTGTCCCATACTGATAGGAAGGGGTCCAAATATGTCCAAATCCCATTGTTGGAAAGGCCATGGCTAACCACCGAGGTTAAGAGCTGTGGTGGGCAATGGGAGATGTTGACGTACACTTGGCAGACCTTGCACCTTTTGACCAAATCTATAGCATTGTTGAGCATTGTGGGCCAATAATACCCATGTCTTAACGTCTTTCCTGCCAAAGCCTGAGCTCCAATATGGTTGTCGTAGACTCCCTCATGAATTTCTCTGGTTATGTAATTGGCGTTTTCGTCCCCCATGCATTTGAGAAGAGGTGCTAAAAAATCTCGCTTGTATAAGTTTCCCTGCAAAATAGAAAACCTGGCTGACCTGATTCTTAGCTTTGCAGCTTCTTTGGGATCTTCTGGCAAAGTTTCATGTTGTAGATACCCTAGGATGGAGTCCATCCATCTTAGTGGGGCTTGTATAGACAATATTTCTTCATCCTCAATGCACACGGACGGTTTCGCTAGGTGCTTTGTTGGAATTACCCTGTCCAAGCTTTCCTGCGAGGCTGTTACCAATCTTGCCAAAGCATCTACTCACGAGTTCTCAGCCCTTGGGACATGTCTAATCTTAACTTGCATAAACTTCTTGATCAATTCTTGTACCTTTTTGAGATAAAGGACCATTTTCTCGCCTTTAGCTTCATAAGTCTCCTTTATCTGTTTTACTACCAGCTGGGAATCACTGTAGATCTCCAATTGCTCTGCCTCCATCGAGTGAGCAAGATTTAGTCTAGCAATGACAGCTTCATATTCTGCCTCGTTGTTTGAAGCTTTAAACGCAAATCTGAGGGCGTATTCGACGTCTATTCCATTTGGAGAGGTCAGTATCAGGCCTGCACCACTTCCTTGAGCGTTGGCAGCTCCATCTACAAAAAGCTTCAATGTAGGAAGGTCAGGCACTAGCTGCATTGATTCCTTAGGTGCTGGTGTTGTGAACTCCGCGATGAAATCTACTAGAATTTTCCCTTTGATCGCAGTTCTAGGCTTGAATTTGAAGTCAAACTCACTGAGCTCTATGGCCCACCTTATCAGCCTCCCCGAAGATTCTGGTTTATGCAGCACTTGCTTCATTGGTTGTTCTGTTGGGACCTTAATAGTATGAGCCTGAAAATACAGTCTAAGTCTCCTGGCCGTAGTCACCAATGCTAAAGCAAGATTTTCCATTTTTTGGTACCTCTTCTCTACCCCCTCAGAGCTCTACTGCAGTAATAGACTGGTTGCTGAGACCTGTCTCGCTCCCTCACTAGTGTTGCACTAGTTGAGAAATCTGAAACAGCTAGATAGAAGGTTAGTACTTCCCATTCCAAGGGGCTTACCTGAACGGGAGGGGAGCTCAGGTAGGCCTTCAAAGCATTGAATGCTTCTTCACACTGGGTATCCCACTGGAACGCCTTTTTTAGGACTTGAAAGAAGGGCTGACACTTATCGCTTGATCTAGAGACAAAACGACTCTAGGCAGCTATTCTCCCGGTCAAGCGTTAGATCTCCCTTACACTAGATGGTGGTTGCATATCCAGGATTGCCTTAACTTTTTCTGGGTTAGCTTCAATTCCTCTACTGTTAACTATGAAGCCCAAGAACTTCCCTGCAGACACTCCGAATGCACATTTTGTAGGGTTTAGTTTCATCTTATATTCCTTAAGGACCTGGAACAATTCTGCTAGATGCGCAATGTGGAGTTCTACCTTCAGTAATTTTGCCAACATATCGTCGATGTAGACCTCCATGGACGTTCCAATTTGCTTTTGGAACATTCGATTCCCAAGACGCTGGTAGGTGGATCCTACGTTCTTCAACCCAAAAGGCATGACCTGATAATAGTATGTTCCCTACTTAGTCACAAAAGAGGTCTTCTCCTGGTCAGTTGGATCCATCCTAATCTGATTATAGCCTAAGAAGGCGTCCATGAAGCTGAAGAGCTAATGTCCAGCAGTGGCATCCAATATTAAGTCAATCTGAGGCAAGGAAAAATTATCGTTGGGGCATGCCCGATTGAGATTAATGAGGTTAATACAGAGCCGCCACTTGTCATTGGTCTTATTAACAAGAACCACATTGGCTAACCAAGCAGGTAATCTACTTCCCTAATGGCTTTGGCGTGGAGAAGCTTGTTGACATTCTCTTCTGACGTTCTGGGGTAAAACTTCTTCATTTCTGCTTAGCAAGCTTGCAGGTGGGATTCACACTTAACTTGTGTGTGATAACCGAGGGGTCCTTTCCATGTCTTCTTGCCTCCAAGCGAATACTCTCATGTTCACCTTTAGAAATTGGATGAAAAGGTCCTTTATTTCCCTGCTTAGTTTTGACCCGACGTAAACAAGGTGCTTCGGGTCTTCATCAAGCTGAATGGGCTCTAGTTCCTCTTATGGCGTTGGCCTAATGTCCAATTTTTTTCTCATGTCAATCTCATCTAATTGGATACTTTCAATTTCCTTCTGCTTAATCGAGGTCATGTAGCACTCTCTTGCTACACGTTGGTCTCCTCGGACCACTCTAACTCTACTCACTGTTGGAAACTTCATAACTAAGTGATAAGTAGAAGCGATTGCCCTTATTGCGTTGAGGGAAGGTCTTCCTAGCAGCATATTGTATGCTGAAGGCTCATCAACCACCAAGAATCTTACTGTAGTGGTGGCCTAGCCGGGAGGATCTCCCATAGTGAGCACGAGCTGGATTAAGCCTAGGGGCAATACCCTCTCCCCTGCGAACCCCATCAAGTAAGCACTGACTGACTCTAGCTTTTTCCTACCTATGCCCATTTTGTCAAACGCAGAGACGAATATGATATCTACAGAGCTCTCATTGTTAATTAGAACTCGGTGAATAGTTCTGTTAGCCACAACAGCCCTTACCACTAATGGGTTGTCATGGGGATGTTGGTAGCCTTCTAAGTCGGAGTCTGAAAAGGTGATAACCGTGTCGAACCGAGGTGCCTTGGACACAGTGTGCACTTCCAGTGCTTCGCCAGTTCTGATTCTTCGCAAGTGAGCTTTCTTGGCTGAACTAGACTCTTCTCCTTCTGCAAATCCTCTAGATTTTACTCTAATTTCTCCTAGGGGTTGCTGATGTTGCACAGAAGCCTACTGTTGAGGTGGCGGAGGTGAAGGAGCTCGGTTTTGATTATCCTGAGCTATATAGCGACGCAACTATCCTCATTGGATCAGGAACTCAATCTCTTTCTTTAATTGGATACAATTATCAGTGTGGTGACCATGATCCCTATGGTATTCACAGTACTTCGTGAGATCTCTTTTCGCCGGCTCTGCTTTCATCCGGGGTGGCCACCTTAGGAATTTCTCGTTCTGCACCTCATATAAGATTTGTGATATGGTTTTGGTGAGAGGAGGGAGTTGTCGATGTGCGTACCTCAGTTGTAATTCTGGTTGTGGGGGTCCTAAGCGATCTTTGACGTCTTTCCTCCTTTTGGGAGAGCGATCTCTGTTTCTTCTTGGAGACCTATAACGTCCTCTTTCTCTCTTGGGACTGCGGTCCATTTTTTTCTCTTCTTTCCCTTTGTCTTATTGCATGGATGAGCTCCCCACCTTTGAGAGGAGAGCTTCCTCGCCATTTATGTATTTTTCTGCCTTGGCCAGCACCTCAGTCATGCTTGCCTGAGGGTTCTTCGAAATAAAGAACATTAGATCTTTGGACTGCACGCCTAAACCAGCTATAAATACGGTAATGGCAAACTTCTCATCTGGGACATCTACTTTCAGTGACTCTGAATTGAACCTCTGGACATAAGACTTGAGGTTGTCTTGAGGTCCTTGTTTCACGTTCTATAAGTGGTAGCTTGATTTTCGGTATGTTCGAGCTCCTATGAATTGAGATACAAAGGATATGGAAAGCTCCTTAAAGGAGGAGATTGAAGCTGGGGGGGAGCCTATTGAACCACACTAGGGCTGAGCCTTTCAATGTGATAGCAAAGGCTCTATAGCGCATAGGGTTCTAATATCCATATAGCTCCATCTGGTTCTTGTAGGTATTGAAGTGATCCACGGGGTCTTTCGTCCCATCAAAAACCTCTATCTGTTGCATTCTGAATTTTGGGGGAGGGAAAAATGCAATACGCCGGTGGTGAATGGGAACTCAGTCTGTTGCACCAGGACATCCATTGTGACTGGAGCTTTGCTCTTCATAGCTTCCTTCGTGTGGCTGAACTCTTGTTGGATGTCCTTGAAACACTGCTCCTAGTACTGTTCTCTCATCTCCTGCTGATAAGGGAAAAAATCATTCCTCTCACCCCCATCATTGTGACTTAGCACTTCTTTATTTTGTCCATTCCTAGGGGGTTGATGGGGAACCTGTCCCAAGGTCTGGCTGTTTTTCCTCTTTCATTAACTTCTCTAAGGGGATCGAGGTATTTTTGTTCTTTGTGAGGTGGGTTATTATGGCCTTCTTGGACAGGTAGCGCCTCCTAAGGGCGTTTCAAAAACTTCAAAAGCTCCTCATTCTACTGTAGCAAACGTTGATTAACTAGACGAAGGGCCTCCAACTCGTTATTTATAGGGGGATTCCCCATGGGAGGATTAGTCTCTATGACATTCTCGGGTTGTCTACCGGTGGCGGCTTCTTGTTGGTCCTACATTCGTGGTAGGTTTGTTTGGCTTCTGCTCATGTTGCGAGTTGAAACCATCAATTACTGAAGGATCAGCGTATTTGTAATAAGAACAATCTTTCCCACAGATAGCGCCAAATTGATGGTGTAAATCAACGTGGTGCAACTTTGTGATATTGAACAGATGAGATGAGCAGTGTATAACTGTTAGGATCTGAGCTGCAAGGCTCGAAAGAACAAGTACTGGTATCGAGGGGGATTGACACAATAAACATATAGTGGTTCACTAGCTCGGGAGCTCGGTTAATCCACTTTTTAATGGAGGCTCTTGCTCTTCTTTTTCTTTATATATCATTCGAAAGGTTTACAAGACCGATTCTATGTCATTTGGGGTCCCTCCCCCTCTTGAGGGCGTTATATAGTATTTATAGGGTTGTTCCTAATTTTGTGGGATCTGCACCAAGATCCTTACCATTTATTCGAGGATCTCTCCGTGATATTAGGAGAGAATCTTGGCTGGTCAACGGTTTTGTGCCTTGAATATGACTATTTGCCACCTGTAAGATTTCTATTGTCATCTAGCTGTTCCTTTATCATTTCCACTGTTGTCGCGTCCGGAGGGGAGCTTTAGCTCTGATTTTCTTAGCTCTGCGTGTCTTTCCTTACCTCTTGGTCTGACCTCCACTCCTAAACTCATACTTGGAAATTATTCTGGGTATCATTACTTTTTAAATATAAAGATAACATTATGTCTATATATATGTTTTTTTTAATCTATACTGCTAAAAAATGTACTTCAGCATGAAAAAATTTTAATTCACATTTTTATCCTTGTAAAGAATTTTAAATAATACATTATCATTTTGTGGTTAAATATCTAAATTAATATCATATCCTTTTGTGTTTTCTCTAAATTACCCATAACATCTTTTTTAATTCTCTATTCTGTATTTATAAATATCAGTATATATAAAACTTTTTAATTGACTATATTACTCTTAAAAAATACATGCATCATTATAGTTTTCAATAAAACATTTGAAAAATCTTCAAAAATTTTATCAATCTAAGATTACTCATTTCAAATATAAAGATAACATTACGTTTACATATGTATATTTTATTTCATCCAAAATTTCCACCATTTTATTTTTAAGTTAAAAAATAATCATTCAGATGATTTTTTTTAAAATAATTTATGTTAAACCAACATAATGCTTCAATCGTAATAAACTTGTTATGTTTAATTAAGAGTTTATATAAATATAGATTACAGTGTATTTTTAAGAAAAACTTGAATTTTAGAATGTTAATATTCTTTTAATTATATATTATCGAGTAGTATATTATACTTTTGGGTTAATAGTACTTTTAGTTCATAAAGTATGCATATTTTGTCAATTTGGTTCTCATTGATCAATTTTGTCCCTAAAGTGTTTAATTAGTGTTTAAATGATCTATACACAAATAGTCTATTAAGTTTTTAATAGAAGTGATCACTTGTTGGTTATGTGATACTATCTATATAAAGGAATGATATATGACCACTTTCGCCAAAGAGTTTAATGGATGGACTATTTGGTTAGTGACTATTTAAACAAGAATTGAATATTTTAAGGACAAAATCCATATATTGAGGACTAAACTGACAAAAGACGCACACTTTAGAGATCAAAAGTGCTATTAATCCTATATTTTTATCCCTATTGACTTAACTTTTTTTTGGGGGGAGAGAGAGAGGGGGAGGAAGAGGAGGACTTGAACCTTTGACCTCAAGAAGACAAAATTTTTATAAGGTAAAGAGTAACGTTGAACCAAAGACCTGTTGGTATATTAACCTATTAATCTAACTAATTCCTAATTATAATAAGCATTGATTAGAATATTGATAAATATTTTTATTTTATTCAATGAATTATAAGTTAAAACCAAATCAAATAATTTTTAAATAAATAGTTTTTATTTATTTTTCTTATAGTTAGAACAACGAATCAGTGGGAATAAACAAAATTTTTTAATTCTATATTATAATACAGGTAATATAAAATATAATTTTAATAAATTTGAGATAATATTTAATTTAAGTATACATATATCTAATATTTTTATTAATATTTTGTATACAAAAATTATTCATGTGCGACACACATGATGAATTGTTAGTAAAAGTTGAACAAAAAACATACCCGCTTGAGATGCTAGCAAAATTAAGTGAAAAAATTAGATCAAGAAATGAAAAAAAGAATTGATACTTCAATCATACAATGCTAATTAAAGTAGTTTGTCGTGTCATATTGGGTAATTCGTGTTTGATACTAACACAACCTTTGTATACATTTGTATTATTTGTGTTGTTGACTCTTGTCATTTTATGGTTAGTGTCGATAACTATTTAACATTAAGATTGGATTTATGTCTTGTTAATGTGTTATATGGAATATTTCTTACTTATTTTTTTTTTATCTCATTTTAAAAATAAAACCTTCGGTTTCTCAAAAAATTTGAAAATGAGAACAAGTCCAACTAAACAAGTTTAAGGTTAGTGTCAATAGTTTTTGTTGTAATGTTGAATTCAAAATTGCAACTAAACAAGTCCAACTATTCAAATTTATCTTAATGATGAATATTTAAGAGAGATGGAAAAAAGAATTGGAAGTCCACTTCAAACCGTCAAAAGATTTATCAAGAATTCAGGTTGTATACCAAATAAGAATCAGTGACCATATGGAGAAGAGAACTTCTATTGAAATATCCATTTCCCATCCTTGTTGATTGAAAGGCTACTAGAAGAAATTTCCAAGCATTTAGCTCATTATTTTTCTGATACTTTTTCTCTTTTCAATTACTGGGCTAATGTGAATTGGATCAATTGGAACACATTAGTATGGGCCCCAAGATCATAGAGCCCAGTCCAACCTGATAGGACAGTCTGAAAGTAAACCTAGACTCTAAAGTGGGCCAAAACATAAAACATTGCCCAGCCCAAGTTCTTAGACCGCCACAGAGACTGGCTAAGGTCGGGTTTGGTGCTAGTTTATTGGTTATTATCGGTAGAGAGTCCATTTTTCATTAATTAAGCGGATATTTCACAGAACGATTTTTGAGATTAACGAGTGTGAGAATTTTTTACAGAAAGATGGACCATTTAAAATCCTATTAAAAATTGCCTAAATGATTTTTTTTAATAATTTAAAATCAACAAGATGTTGATTTTTGACCGTTGGGTCGGACTGAGGGCCATTAGGATCCAATGGCTAGTTTATTGCCACGGGCAGTTTGCAGCCTGCAACAGAGATTGGGCCAGCCCATGGACCAATGAGCCGTCAGACTCTTCGAACTTTAAAAATGCATATGCATTATCATGTTTACCACTTCATCTGTATTTTTACGAGAAATTTCCATTAAGGAAATTTATTTGTTATGAAATTTATTTTTTGTTAATTTTACCATACTATCCATTTCTTTTAGAAGTGAAATAAAATTAAAAATTAAAAATTTTTAAATTTCAGGAGTTTGACTAATATTAAAATATTTACTCTCTCATATCTATCTATATCCATATATACATTAAGAGTTTGACTAATATAAAAAATTTTCTCTTTCTCTCCCTTATCTATCTATATATAGGTTATATATAGATAATAACATTAAAAATAAAAAATAGTGACATTCAAATACAAAAAAAATTATCATTTGGACATAAAAAATAATACATTTAAACACAAAAAAATAGTAACATTTAAACATAAAAAAATTGAAACATTCAATATTAATATTTTTAAAAAATACCAACAGTAACATGTTCAAAAAAAATATTAACATGTTCAACAAAAATAGTAACATGCTTAACAAAAACTGTAACATATTTAACAATAATTATTTCTTTCAAATTCAAACGCAAAAAATAGTATCATTCAAATATAAAAAATAGTAATATTAAAAAAAATAGTAACATTGAATATTAAGATTTAGGAAAATAATAGTAGTAAAATGTTCAACAAAAATAATAACATGCTCAAAAATAATAGTATATGAACAGTAACATACTTAACAAAAACAGTAACATAATTAAAAAAATAATAAAATGAATTTGAATTTTATTCAAATTCATTGTAACTTTTTTTTTGTATTTGAATGTTATTATTATTTTTTTTAATATTACTATATATATATACCTAACCTATATATTGATATAAATAGATGAGAGGAAAATTTTTAATATTAGTTAAACTCATAACTTATATATGGTTATAGATAGATATGAAAGAGAAAATATTAACTTCCTTTTAAGTAAGGGTATTTTTGAGATAAAAAAAAATGGACTTAAGTCATCACATATAATTTTGAATATGGACTTAACCCCTTATAAGTTTTCTTGCAGGATTTATCTCCAAACAAGTATATCTAGAAGGACTCACTTCCAATTTTCAATATTTTAAATAGGAAAAATTTGATGGCCGGTCCCCCTATATAGACTTGTTTTGATTTAAGTTCGTCAAGAAAACTTATTTGTTATGAAGTCCGTTTTTGTCAATTTTACCATACTATCTCATTGCTTTATAAGTGAAATAAAACTAAAAATTAAAAACTCCTAAATCTTAGGAGTTTGACTAACATTAAAATCTTTTTTCTCTCATATCTAGTATATATATATATTAGTCATTACCCGTGCTTGAAACCACTATGTAACAAAAAAAATTGTAACCATTTGCCTAGATTTAAAAAGAATGGCTAAAAACACATTCATACCAATTTTTCTTTTGAAATGACTTAAAATATACTATCGATCGTATTCTCTATGTTAATGGAACTATCTTAAAAATGTATAAAAAAATTTCCAAAAATAACACCACATATACAGATACCTCAAAACAACATCACGTGTAATTTATCACCACTATCATCATTCAACTCAATAATACAACATAAATATAAACTCAATTATTAAAATTTCAACTCGCTAAAAAAATAACACATTACTCAATAAAAAACATGTGAGTTGAAAGAAAAATGAATAAAAACACACGACTTTCATTTTCTATCTTTCAAAGAGAAAAATGCAGTCTAATAACACAACATTTAGGAATCCAAAGGCGACAACCTCTCAAAATTTGTCAGCTTGTCATAAATAAATAAATAAAAATAATACTATGAAGCATGAATTTGTTCCAAAAAATGAGTAGAAATACAAAACGCATGTCATGCTCAAGAGAAAATTTCTACTATGAAGCAACAGATAAAAGGAAACTCCTGTAAAGTAATTTTAGCAAGAACACCACGAAGGCAGTAACCACCAAAATAAACACCATCAACTCAGAGTTTCACCCTAAACTAAAATACCAACATCACAAAATTAATTATGACATTTAAATTTAATCCCCTAAGCATAATTGATATCAAATACACCATTTAATTACAACGATAGCAAACTTTGAAATAAGAGTTACACACATCATGTAATTTCAATTGAAATATAATTAAATTGATTTAATACAACTTAAGAAATTGATCCAAAATACTATTCGAATAAAAATCAACATTTGATAAAGCCTGAAACATAGTTTGACTCAAAAAAATTAAGGATTTAATTTCGGTAGAAACAAACTTAGTTATGAGATAGAAAAATCACCAAAAAACTGTGGATGAATATCATGATAGCGCAAATGGTTAATTAAAGACAACCTACAAAATCAAACAAAATTTGAACGCAATAGACAAATAATAGTAGATAGCATGACTTAGAGAAATAGTAATAAACACCATGAATTAGACAAATGGAACACGTAAGACACCATGAGTTATAGAAATAGTAGTATTACAAATGTCCATATTCAATCCAATCAACATCTTCATCAGAATTTCAAGCTTTTCTCCACCCACACCATTTGAGCCATCTACAATCAATTTTGTATGCATTTCATTGGTTTTATTACCTTGGGGGTAACAAATCCATCAAGCACCTAAAAAATTATGTGAACAGATATTCATATTTTGTAATAAAACACATTTTAGACAAGCTTGATGTCACTATACATTCCTTGCTCAAACTAACCTGAAAGAGCTTGAAAGCTGGTTGAAGTAATCAAGTTCAGATGCTTCCATTCCCTTATTTCTAGCACAGACCATCCAATGCAGTTGTGGTGTTGTTAAAATTCTCATGTCAATGGCAATAACTCCAACTATTGAATTGACTCCCTTGAAATAAACATAAAAAAAAAAACCCAAAAAAAATAATCTTCAACAATAGAAAATTGAAGGGCATCAATAATTACGGGACAGAAATCAGATTATACCTTAGACTGCTTAGGATTTCATAATTGCAACTGTTTCTTCTTCTGTCATGGCTCAAATCATGCCTTTGGAATTGATGATTCTTCTTCTTTTTGGGCTTCTTGCCCATGTTTGAATTGAATCCCTATGGAGGGAGGCTGGTTGAACCTTGGATCTCGTCCACAGGTACTATTACATCAAGGAGCGACAGAGAGAGTTTACAAAAAGTGAGAGGGAGCATAAAGATTGATTGTGTGTGTATAGGTAATTCTTTGTGTGTGTGTGTATAGGTTCAAATGTGTGTGTCTTCAGAGAGAGAGAGAGAGAGAGAGAAAGAGAGAGGCTTACCTGGGTGAGTGGTCGTCGCCGGTGGTGAGATGAGCTAGGCTGTCATAGGAGAGAGCGAGAGAGACTGTCGTTGTGTGTTTGTGTGGATTTTTGGCGAGAGCGTCTATCGCAGGGAGAAAGAAAGAGATGGGAGGAGATAGATTGACTTTTTTGGGGTTTTATGTAGTGGGTTTTAATTTTTGGGCGGGATTTAGTATTTGGGTGGGATTAGATTAGATGGATTTTGATGATATCTAAACCGTATATTTAAATTTTAATTAAATCTTAGTTGTTCTTCTCTTTTTTTAAATTGAGAGTATTAATTTTAATTTTGAAAATTTGAAATTGTCTCTATCTTGTTAGTGTAGATAGATATATATAGATATATAATTGTCTAAGTCAAACTCTCTAATAGTTTAAATGGGGATGATGAGAAATAAAAGAAATTTAGTAGAGTCCTAGTCAATCTCTTCAATTTTTTGAATGAGGATGAAAAGAGATAAAAGGAATGTAGCAGAGTCTTGTTGGAATGTAGATTGATTAGGATCGTCGGACCAATAATACTGAATCGATCTGAACTGTCTTTTATGTTGGGATTACGTTGGCTGTTGAATGCGTTTATATTTTGTCTCAAAACGATCTGGATCTCTCTTTGTTTTTTGAATTCAAATTTCTTTCTACTTTATTATATATATAGGATTCAAATTTCTTTCTACTTTATTATATATATAGTAACTTAAAAATAAAAAATAGTAACATTCAAATACAAAAAAAATTATCATTTGGACACAAAAAATAATAGATTTAAACACAAAAAAATAGTAACATTTAAACATAAAAAAATTGAAACATTAAATATTAATATTTAAAAAAAATAACAATAGTAACATGTTAAAAAAAAGCAGTATTATGCTTAACAAAACTAGTAACATACTTAATAATAATTATTATTTCTCTCAAATTCAAATGCAAAAAATTGTATCATTCAAACACAAAAAATAGTAATATTCAAAAAAAAAAAATAGTAACATTGAATATTAATATTTAGGAAAATAATAGTAGTAACATGCTCAACAAAAACAGTAATATGCTTAAAATAATAGTAGCATGAACAATAACATACTCAACAAAAGTAATAACATGAACAGTAACATAATAAAAAAAATAGTAACATGAAACATTCAATTTAACAAATTAACCTCTACAAAAAGTACCACAAATTACAAAAAATAAAAAATTAACAAGGACCAGAGATTCTCATTCATTTACCCACAAAATTGATATAATTCATAAAAAGTTAAAAGATGAACATTGATGAAACAACACTATAAGCTGGCCGGAGAGAGAGGGAGAGAGCTTTGAATTTGAATTTTAAATTTATGATGGAGATTTTAATTGACATTGAATTAAGGGATAACTATATCCAAAATAGGAAATTAATTTAACCTCTTTCAAGGAAGGATATTTTTGAGATAAAAAAAAAAAAAAAAAAGTGGACTTAAGTCATTACATACATGGTCTTAAATTTTGTTTCTTTTTGTACAAAACGTACGAAACGTTTCGTTTTTTTGAAAAATCATAAACGAAACTTCAAAAGAATTTCTAAAAGTGTTGGTTTTCGACGAAATTCGAAATATTTCTATGTTTTTGCATGAAACATTCGAGAAACAGTCCCTTTTCGATTACTTTGCGAAAACTTAAACAAAGAACTTACGGTGTATGTGAACTGATTTTTGTCGGTGAGGGGAACTGATTTTTGTTTTGAGAAGAGAGAGAGAGAGAGAGATTACCAGGGTGAGGGTGGGAGTGGAGGGCGTTGGGTGGTGGGTGGCAAAGTATGTGGGGTAGCTAGAGGAAGGGAGAGGAAAGGGAAGACATGGGAAATTCCTTTTGCACGATTTTCTCTGACAAGAGTTCATTCTACTCAATCTTTTCCATTTATTTCTTCTAGATTTTGTCTGCCATGAATTATTTTTGTTCAAATAGAACAGAAATAAAATAAGGGCTAAATTTGTGGACTCAGACTCTGAAGAAAGGAAGTTCATTTTCAACTGAACGATAAAGTCGAGAGACCCAATCGGCCAGTCCCCTACTCAAAGAGTTTTACACAGATATCAACTTTGGTGAAGTTGGGATCTAATCTCAGTTGAAAACTAGGGATTTCAACTTAGATTTCTACTGAAAATTAGAGATTTCAACTTAGATCTCAGCTGAAAATTAGGGATTTCAACTTATTTTGCTAGGTTGTGAGGATTAAACCAATTTAAATGAAAGGAGTGAAGATTGAACAACAAGAAGAGCTAGCAATAGTGTATCTCGTTGAAGGGCGACGACAGATAAAGGTATTTGTGTTGATTCAACTGACACTTTAACCTTTTTCAATAGTTTGAGTTATTCTTTAACCTTACAAGATCACTGGGCCTATTTTGGATAACGAAATTGATGAAATAAAGGAGTATGTTGAAAATTTTAAGAAAAAGTGGGAAACATATGGTGTCACTGTTATGTGTGATGGGTGGATATCAATGATGAAAATATCAATTATAAATTTCTTAGTTTATTGTGATGGAAAAATTGTGTTTCATAAGTCCGTAAATGCTTCCAGTCAGTATAAGGATGCTAACTATATTTATGAGTTAATGGATGATGTTGTGGAAGAAATCGGTGAAAAGTATGTTGTGCAAGTGATTATTGAAAATGGGTCTGCATATAAAAAGGCTGGTGAGTTATTGATAAGAAAGAGGAAGCATTTGTATTGGACCCCTTGTACTGCCCATTGCATTGACTTGATACTAGAAGATTTTGTTGATGGACAATTAGTGAAGAGTGTGATCGATCAAGCAAAAAAAATATCAAATTTTATCTTCAACCATAATAGAGTGCTTGATATCATGCGAAAATACACCAAAGGAAGAGAGCTTCTATGTCCAGGTGCAACCCGTTCTGCAACAAAATTTATTGCGATTTAGAGTATTCTTGACCAAAAATTATCTTTACAAAGAATGTTTACATCAGATGAGTGGGCAAATAATGCAACAAGTAGGGATCCAGTTGGTAAAGTATTGCAAGAAGTTGTATTAAGTAATTCATTCTGGGATAAAGCACATATGGTGTGTAAGTTACATGCACTTATTTCAAAGGTGCTTAAATTGGTGGATGGAGAGAAGCAAGCTACTATGGGTTATGTATTTGAAGGGATGAGGAGAAGCAAGTTGGCTATTGAAGCAGCTCTTCCCAAGGCACATAAAAAGTATTGCAATATAATTGATGATCGATGGAAAAGACAGATGATACAAGACATGCATATAACAGGTAACTAGTAATACAATTTTTTTAATCACTGCCTATTTTAATCACTGCCTTAAATTTAAACTAGCTAAATAGTAGTGTGAACAGTACCGTGAACAGTACTGTGAATAATATTGTGAATAGTACCAGTCATATGAACAGTACATATAGACTCCAGAAACATTAAATTCCATCTTCTGTTCAAAAAGTGTCGTGTTAAAATTCCATCTTCCATCACATTTTAGCTCACATGTTCACTGCCATATAGGAGTAACTTCATTTTTATTTGTGTATCCATCTTTATTTTTTCAAAGCATTACTTATTGAAAACACCTTCTATGATTTTACCAGCATACTATTTAAATCCTACATACCACTATGATCAAGAATTTGCTTACAAAGAGGAATTTGTAGATGCTTTGAGAATAGTAGTGCAAAAGCTTGAACCAGATGGTGATCGGGCTACCATGGCTTTTGCAGAGGTACATACCAATTTTCTTTACAATGATTTACTACAACAATATATTCTCCTACTAGGAATCTCTAAAAGATCTACCATGTAGGCAAAAACATTTCGAGATTCTATGTATGGGTTTGGTGATGCAACAGCTATTAGAGGAAGGTCGACAACTGAACCAGGTAATTAAAAATATGTAGACATTTATCGTTTACATATCCTTAATTTCGTATATACTTAATATAACAAAGTCTTTTTTGAACTTACAAATTGCTTCTTCTATTTTGTAGCCAATTGGTGGTTCATGTATGACACTGATGTCCCAAATTTAAGACGAATTGTTATTAGAGTTCTATCACAAACAGCTTCGTCAGGTGGGTGCGAAAGAAATTGGAGTATATTTGCTCTCATCCATACTAAAGTTCACAATCGCCTTAACTATCAAAAGTTTGAGAGGTTGGTCTATGCAAATTATAACATGAAGTTGAGATTGCGGCATCTCATGAAAGACAAAAAGAAAGTAGACCTTGACTTTAAACCAATAGATTTGGCTCATTTGTTTGAAGAGGATGATTTGCTCATGGAGAGGTTAGATGATCCAGGAGATGCACTCTTAGATGAATTTGATGAGGAAGAACAACATGCTAGGCCAAATTCCTTTTTGGCTACATGGGTTGAAAGATTGAGTGGACCTCGTACAAGTGGCACAAGTTCAAATGAGGCAAGAGCAAGGAACATAACGCGAACATTATCTTGGACGCTGATGATGATTTTGAGATATTGATGAGAGGACCATCATTGCATCATACAAGCATTGATAAGTTAACAATAAGGGTGGTGTTGATGAAGAAGGTGAGCGTGATAATAGTATCCATGTTGGTGGTATTGGTAGCAATGACAATATTAACAATGAGGATGTTGGTGGTAAAGATGGCAGTTTCACTAGTGAACCGATAAATAATAATTCTTTTAGTTCTTCGCAGCAACATCACATTGAGAGAGTCCAACTGGTGTATATTTCATTAAAGAGCAATATTTTGATCATGCCACCCAAGACTAGGATCATGGTAGTCGTCGTTCCATGGGTCATAATGGTAGTCGGGGAATTTAACAAAGCTTATAATTTAGATAAAATAAAGTACTGTACTCGTACTTGATTATTATTTTCTAAAATTCTAGAATTCATCTTTTAATTGCTTTGATTTTGTGATGTTATTGTTATTGTTGGAAATTTTTTATCAATGCCAATGATGAATGACTACTTTAGTAAGCATGAGATTTAAATGGGGCTCATATATGATCCATGCTTTTGCATTATTATTATTATTATTTGTAATTTTATGAATGAACTCCAGATTTTTGTGTGAATGACAATTCAATATCACTCGGTTAAATATTGCAGTTGTGAATCGTCTTGCTTCAAGTTTAATAACATTCAATTAGCCTAACCACACAAAATTTCTTGTAAATTATATGTTTTCTATTGTTTCTTGCTTTATTGGATTGATAAAAAACCAAAATAAGAACTTGATTGACATAAAACCAATTTCATTCATAAGTTTCCATTCGGTTCTACCAAAATATATCGTTTCCTTACGTTTCCGAAACGTTTCTGTTTTTGGAGTCACCAAACATATCTCCGAAACGAAACTTTAAACCATGGGTTTTGGGCGAGGCTTGGTTTTTTCGGTTGTTTCTTCAATAAACAATTTTTTTTTTCAACATGGTAGTGGACTGCATTTAAAAGATAAAGTGCCTTATATATTTTTAAAGGAAAAATTATATTTTTTTAATAATAATTTTTTTTGAATTTCTATTTCATCCTTCGGAAATCAATTATAACAATTAATCCTCAGATTTTGCTAGTAACCATTTCTAAATGAGTGTACAAGAGACTAAACGAAATTGATTAAATTTTTATTAAAAAATGAAGAGAATATGTATGAGAGTATGGACATTAATTGTTATAAATTAGAACTAGGGTACCGTTAGGTGAGGTGTAGGGTACTTGTACATAGAACCTAAACATATCTACTACCTTTGCTCCTGAATATCTCAATTTTAATAGTCTCACAAGAAATTTTTTTTTGATTTATCTTTCTTGATGAAGTTTGAAGTATACTGAAGAAATCAATTGTATGGAAGTCTTTCTTCTCGATTCATCTTGCTCAGCCCACTTCCTCTCTCCCCCCCCCCATAAACACCACCATTTTCCAAGGCCCCACCATGGGCAAAACTACCACTAAAGGCTATTACGTACTGTGAACGCTAGCCTTCTAATTTGTCATTTTTCAACGTGTAAACAGAAACCCTATTACTATAATAAAATAGTTTTGGTTCAAACTAATGAAAAATCTAATCTAACTGCTTTCTCATTAATCTAATCATTTAAAAGCCTAAAATGTATAAATCCAATTACAAATTTTTAGCTTTCCAAAACTATCCTCTTCTTCAATCCAAACGGTTTAACCTCCCTCTCAAATTATTTTTTAAATTTGGTCTCATATAGGGTAACGTTGGCAGTTTACAATCTATCTATATATAAAATAAACAATGTATAAGGAGAGATTTTGAGAAATATTTTTGATTTATATTTTAATTTTATTGAATTTTAAATTATTTAATCAGGCTTCAAAAGTTTCATCAGATCATATTTTAACATGTATCCCTTATAATCATCCACCTCTTTTCTCCTGGACTACCCACCAACTATTTAAACTTATTTAAAAAATTATTTTTACTATTCAATAACTTTAAAAATTAGTGTTAAGGACGAAAATGAGAAAGGGAGATGGATTAAGAAGAAAAATAAAAAAAGAAGACATGGACTAGAGTATCTCTAACTTTGATTCAAATTTGAGTAAAAATCTTGATTTGATGCAAAACACTCAAAATAGATAAACTCAAATTTAAAAAAAATAAATTTAAATTTAAATGAGAACAAACTCAAATTTAAAAAAGAATAGAATATGACCATTAGATCATTAAAAGAGAATAAAATCTAATTATTTGTGATATGAGTAAATGTTTGACTCTTCCTTGATGATATGGATTTGAGTACAACATTGGTGAAGATTTTTAAGATTTTTTTTACCAAAATTTAAATTTAAATCTAAAAAATGGTAAGAATTATAGATGCTTTAAGTCGAAACCGCAAATAGCAAATTCTTTCAAAGTCAATTTACAAATAGGTCTAAGATTTGGGTACATCTAAACCATGTCTCTGACTACTCTTTCAATTTCAACGAAAAATATTTAATGTAATAGTGATGTTACGTCACCGGTAACACGTAATATTATTATTAATTAATGATTATATATCATAAAAGAGTTGTGGACCACACTGTTTTTGTAATTTTCAATAACCATCGTATTGAATAACTTACATCTTGATATTGTGAGATTTATTTCTCCTACATTATATGTTATTATTAATTTGTGATACCACATATTATCTATAGTATCAAAAAAAATATAACAACATTTTCCACTATTGTGGATATTTTTTATCATTGTTATGAATATTTTTATCATTATTATTGTATCGAAAAAAAGTGGTAAAAATAGTTATTACAGTTGTGGTAAAAACACCAAAAAGTGGTAAATTACACACAAAAATAATAATTGTTCTATACTGAAGAAAAATTATATAAATAGTTTTCACAATAGTGTTAAAAATACTCATAAAAATAATTTTTTTTGTTAAAAAAATGGTTACAACAACAGTTATAAAAATAATAAAATTTTAAAAGTTACTGTACTAAATTATTTTATTCAGTGGTATCGTAGTCAAGTTCTTATCCATAGAGTCGGACCATAGTATTGGTAACATCGAATATTTCCTCTAACATCGAAAATTTGTCAATATCATAGGATAGACAAATTTATCCCTCGGGGCCTATGGCATATCACGTCTCACTGTCAGCGTTAATGATTCTGTAATTGGACAAAAATAGAATTCATAAACAAATTGAGCAGAGGCTAACGTGTGGAAAGATCAAAAAGAGAGAACAAAGAGAAGAGATACCATCAAAGACAAAGAAAATTTATAGTTCAAAAGCACAAGAAAAAAAAAAAAAATTAAACTCTACAAAGTTAAGTTTTATATCAAAATTAAGGGTGCCAAAATATGACACAAACTCGTTAACACGACATAAAATTAATGGATTTGAGTCTTCTTAAGTCTATTTGTTTAGTAAACGAGTGAACCCGTCACGATACGATAATAAACGAATCAGGTATTGGTTGGTGAAACCAGTTAGAAGAAATGTATACAGTATGACTCGTTTATATACCGTTTATATAATTGGACAAGTCGTTCAGAAAAATATTGTGTGACCTCTATTGATGTATATTCTAACTTCTTTTAATTTTTTATTGTATATATGTATATAAATATTATTTCAGTATTGTAACAATAATTTTATATTTTTTTCAGATATCACTGAGAGAGTAGATGGTTCGGAAAGGATCCTCAACTGTTTGCATTAATTTCTTATACTCATAGATCGTTATGTTTTATAAAAGTGCATATTTTACATTTTGTTTAACTCGTGAGATTGTTTTTTTTTATATGAAAATATTGCTATGTTTTTGGAAATGTTGATTATATTTACTTTTGTGTTTATCTATATATTAAATTGGGTAGTTATATGGATATGAATGAGTCTTTGGTCTAATGGTATTCCTTACATTGTGAAAATTTTATTTTTTTGAGGTCAAGGATTCAAGTCCCCTTCCTCCCTCCCTGTATGGAGTGTATATATATAATATTGCTACGAACGGTCCATTATAATTTTAAAAAAATTAATTTTTTTTTTGTGACGGCATTGTTGCCGTCGTAAATATATCTTCTATTTTTTATGACAGTCAAATATGGTATTTGAGACAACACTTTTCCCGCTGTGATAAAAACAAAAGTGTCGATTTTTTTGTGACAACTTATTTATGACAGGATCTTACCGCCGTAAATACTATTTGAGACAGACCGTTGCTGCCGTAAAATTTTTTGAGACCACACTTATTATGGCAAGACAATGCCACCACAAAAATATTTGTGACTGCAAATAGACTTTTTATGACAGTACTTTACCGCCGGAAAAACTTTTTTTTCTTGTAGTGTATGTATTGTCATGCTTATATCTTACTCGGTTTGTAAAGTGCATAAGTCATGTTTAACTAATATTGTGCTTTTATCTTAATCGGTTGGCGACGACTATAACTTTGCTACCAAAGTTGTTGAACTAATACTGTAAAGTGATATAATTATTATAATAATATTATTGAACTATATTAACATCAATAAATTAGATTATTTTTTTTGTCCTGATAATGTTTGTCCTCAAAATAATTATTGTTAGGTGTCACTGTGCTTTATCACCGGCTGGCTTTCTTGGGATATAATAAGTGGAATTTAACTTTGATATGTACATTTGTGAGAGTTCCTTTTATTTAAAATTCTTTCCTCTGAGACTTTGATATTAAAATAATAAATGTATTTGTGACTTTTATAGATCGGTTAAATTCCTATAAAAAAATTAAATAAAATATCGATATACGCTTCATATTGTCGACCTTTTTCTCTCTATTTTTTTCTCCTTGGACTTGGAGAGAGCAAGGAGTGTGTCAAGACTTGATGATGCACAAAATTAATTATGTACAATCAAATCAGTCGAGTGTGTGGTATAAAATAATTAATAATTATAGACAGATTTTGCGGTTGCGTCTGAGTGACTTAATCACTGAAGGCGACAATGGTAGGCGAAGAACTCTATTAATGAAAAAGTACAAGGTAATAGGGAGAAAGAGAGAACAAGAGTATGCTCAAGGTAAAGTGTGTGAGATCTGCCTCATGTGTAGGGGGATTTACAATTTATAGGCATAAAATCCTAGCTGAGGCGGTGATGTGAAGGTCAAACTACTAATTTATCAGAGAGGATAGTTACAGTTGGGGATGAGTATTATTTTGGAGTAATGACTATTCCGATGATTGTTCTCTTATGTGCGTTAACTTTCTTGGACTCTTGATCTTTGTATTTGACTGAAGCCATGAGCTAAGTCTGGTCTGTCATTTAATAATTTAGGCTTAACCCATGGACTGGACCTAGACTTGATCTGAATCTGGGCTCGTCATTTATCTCTCATGCCCTAATCCCTAGTAATGATGGGCGGTTGAGGGTATGGATGAGCTCTTCGTTTGAATTGACCAAGGTATTTTGTTCTACACTACGACTTCTTCTTTTCAACCTTTTCGAAACTTACTTCCTTATTTGGCAGTATCATTGCTAGACACCCATTATGTTAGCAAACAAATTCCTCTATTGGGTCTTTCATTGGATTTGGGAAAGCTTCATTCCTTTACATTAGAAATCCCTTTTTTTTATTAGAGCTAGGGAATTGTCATTCACTTTCTTCCTTCCACAAATAGCATAGAGAAGATAAAGAGAAGCATGGACGCCTCTACGCGAGGAGATGAAGATGCTTTGGCGAGTGGTGCCTTGAAAGGGGAGAGAAGCTTGGGTGGCACCAGGGATATGAACCTAGGCGACATCAAGGAAGGCACGAGGTTGGACAGTGCTATGGGCAACACCACAGAGGACCCAGGCAAACTAATGAGGTCTTCAGTTTTTGAAAATTCTCTTTTTCATTTATACTCCACAAGTGATCCCATGGTTAATAGATCTACAGTGGAGGCTATCTATGTCACTAGGATGGTGACTTCCCCTCCTCCTAAGAGGGCGTGATCTAATATCCCCCAGTGTTTCCCAGCTAAGGTTTGATAGCCCTACTGTTCCTCAGAAAGTGGGGTCTGATTGTACCCCCATTTCTTCTCAGCATGTGACCCCTTTGAGTTCTAGGGTTTGTCCTAAAACTATTTTAGAGATTGAGACTCCTATGTAGACTCCCACAAAGACCGGAGTTTCACATAATTGTCTTGCTTCCAGCAGTAGCTCGGTGTCTTTTAGTATCAGGGATCTTGCCAACCATTAATTGCAAATTAGGGCACAGTAGACCCTATCATGTGGTAATAAATGTTCAGCGCCATGTGGCACGCTGAGGAGTAAGTGATTCGTCTTTATTCTCCTCCGTGTATTAACTATTTGTCGTATGCTCATAAAGATCCTTTATGATCAGTTGTACTAGTCTCAAGGACCTCTCCATGATTGGCTAAAGTATGTCATCATGCATGTTCGGACAGCTTGGGATAATAGCCCATGTTTGATGAGAGTTTGAGTACGGATCTTAGTAAATCGTGATCCTCGTTTGTTATCAAGTGGACATTCCCAATGCTTTCTTGGTGTATCGAAAGACATTACACACAGCCAAATGATGTCTGTAACGCCCCAAAATTCCCCTTGGACGGTATTACTATTTAAAACCATTTACATCATAAGAACAATTAATAAAGTTCATAATTAAAGGAAATTTCATTCCATCATCCATAATATTTATAACTTCATCCAAAAGAATATGACAAGCCATGACCATTGCATCCAAAAGATATATGCTCAACTACAACAATTACATTCCAAAAATTAATTATTATCTTGCAGCAGAATAAGAGAAATATTAACATAAACATTATCTCAAAATAAACATCCTAGTCTAGGACATAAAAAAAACAGTCCTAGACATCCCCCTCTAGGTCCACATGCCCATCAAGTTAAGGTTCTCAAGCTACATGCTCGTCAACTCTCAGCTCCTCCTATAAACCAAAATCTGAAAAGAATGTTGTTTGTAAGAGGTGAGCACTAAGCTCTGTAGACAAATCTTCCCAAATTCGAACAAGGTTTCAAAAGTATATAAAACGGTCGGTCTCATTTTACAAATATCATATACAGCTTTTGAAGGAAAACAGGGATATTTCAATGAATCTCAAGTTGACACAAAAATAATAATTAAATGAAAAAAGTAAAACTAATTCCCAAAAATAACAATTCCAACAAGTTACCATTTCCACAATAACCAATTTCACAATAAATCAATTCCTCTATAAACTCTTTTCCACAATAAATCATAACCAACCATTTGCTCAATAAATAATAGCCCACAATGTATCTCAGGTATGATGTAAGATATCACATGAATAAACACATCGAGAATATCCTGGCCCACACACACACACCAAATTCTCGCAAGTATATACAACTTTAGGAAGGGCGTATTCCGATGCATCGACAATAACGAATCCAACTTAGGAATAGTATACTAACCCTCAGTCTTGATACCTGTGAGCGAATAGTGGTTTGGTTCTTGCAAGGGGCACCAACCCCACTACGAGTAGTAGAAAAAATTCAAACCTGCACGAAGTAAGATACGCATCTACCCACTCTACGATACCTGGTCAATGGTCATCCATGGTCCTCCAAACATCCACAAGAGATACAATACCCAATCAATTTCTCCAATCCTAAGTAAAATTCAAAATCTCCAAATTTCACATGTATTATTCCAATAGAACAATTTAAGAAAATATGTAAGAGATCCTTAAAAATACCATTTTATTGTTCAATACCAAGCACAAGAGTTTGAAATCAAGAACAAAGGAAAAATTAAGAGAAAAATCAATTTCTCTTGAAAACTAGGGTTTTAATACAAGAAAAAGAGATTTCATGGCTATCCAACCATAGCTTTGTTTAAAACATGGTAATATTTACAAAAAATATCAAGAATCAAGGATTTTCTAACATATGAATAGTATTTAGAGTCAAAACATACATATATATAAACCATAACCTCAATGAAAGAGAATAGGAAGAAACTCCTATCTTGCTTGCTTGGCTTTTATGTGAGAACTAGAAGATTTGATCTTTCCTAACTTGAATCAACATTTGAATGTCTTGTTTTTCCCCTTCCTTCTTCCTCTCTAAGCCTCTATTGGATTAGAATTGATGAAATGGGGTGAAAATTTGGAGAAAACACCCAAAACAAGCTTGGGTCATGAAGCCCCTAGTTTGGTGCATCCTGACGGACGCATGTTTCTTTGCCCAACTTTCTGTGAAATGTGTTCGGACGCGTGTCTATTCCTGTCCGAACGTGGGTGACAACATACCCTCAACTTCCAGATCAAATTTTGTAACGCCCCAAAAACCCCTTTGGGTGACATTACATTCTAAAAACCATTCACCCCATGAGAGCATTACGTAAACTCATCACGACGAAAGTTCATTCATCAACCATTCATATTTTAACAAAATTTGGGCAGAGTCTCCTTTGTACGGGGAGCTTTACCCAAAACACAACCTGTACAATTATATTACAATTGACCACACCGGGTCCACATATGCATAACTATTGACCACACCGGGTCTATTTATCCATCATAAAATAAACTTTCATTCATCATATGTCATATCCACAATGTCATCCCAAAAGAATAGGCCAAGTAGGACAAATATATTCCCAAAAGAATTAAATTACACTTGCAGTGAAATAACAAAATACTAGACTTTACATGATTTCAAAATAAACTCTCTAGTCTAGTACAAAAGAAATATAACTCTAGGTATCCAGTTCAGGATCCCCGTTCCCCTCTAGGGGAACTTCCCCATGCACTGGTTCATCTACTTGTAACTCCTCCTCATAGACGAAATCTGAAAAGATATTATTTGTAGGGGATGAGCACTAAGCTCTGTAGCAACATTCCTTCCATACTCATACAAGGTTTAGAAAACAAGTAAAACAGTTCGGTCTTATTTTCCAAAATATCATATAACATTTGAAGTAAAACCGTGACATTTGAAACAGATCTCAAGTTTAAACATTCGCAATAATTTAAATGAACAGTAAACCCAAGTCACAATGAGCAACCATAACCATTTCCAACAAGTTCTTGTAGAGTCCCATACCTCCACAAGCTCTTGTGGGAAATGCAATAGTAACACCATACTACAAAAAGGAACGCTTATTCCACCCTCGATTATTATATTTCCTTTGGCAGGTGGCATACTTAAAAGTAAACTCCACCCCCTTCAAGTCTTTGTTTCCCATAACCGCATACTTACAAGTAACCACGGTCGTTAGATGTCCTTTTAGGTAGGTAGCATACTTACAAGTAACCTCCACCCCCCTCAAGTATCCAACACATAGCCGCATACTTAGAAGTAATCTTGGTCCATAAATATCCTCTTTTGGTAGGTAGCATACTTACAAGTAACCTCTACCCCCCTTGAAGTCTCCCACACATAACCGCATACTTACAAGTAACCTCAGTTCATAAATATCCTCTTTTGGTAGGTAGCATACTTACAAGTAACCTCTACCTTCTTCAAGTATTCTACACTTAACCGCATACTTACGAGTAACCTCGGTTCATAATTATCCTCTTTTCATACCAACAATCACATACAAGATAAAATCCACAAATTGCCCTCAACAAGCAACCATTATCAAAATCCCCAAATTTTATCATGCGACAATCCAAATAACCAATTAAGAAAAATACAAGAGATCACCACCACATCATTTTCATTACTCACACAAAGCACTAAAGTTCTCAAAACCAAGCTTGAGCAAATGTAGAAAGAGAATTTCATATTTTCCCAAAAACTAGGGTTTTAAAGCTATAAAAGAAGTTTCATGGGAAATCAATCCTAACTTTGTTTAAGACATGCCATAATTGCAAGAAAATCAAGAAACAAGGAATTCCTAGCAAATACATACAAGTATGAGTCAAAACATATAGATATTTTAGCCTTAGCCTCAATGGACAAGCATGGAAGAAAAACCCCTACCTTGAATCAAAGTTTCAAACCAAAAATCCAAGCTCTAATGACCTCCTTTCTCCCTTTCCTCCTTTCCTCTATCTTCCCCAAGGGTGCTAAGGGGTTTGGGGGTGAGAGATGTGAGAAAAAACGGAAGAAATTGGCTGGATTCTGTGTTTTAAACACAGCAGTCCGCGACAGATCACTGTTCATGGCTGAATTTTGAGTTTTTTTTCAAAATTACAGTTTGGCCACTAGAAATCTCCAATTTGATCCATACGACTATCCTAAGGTTTTTCGACGTTCCGGATTCATTTTTAATGTTATTTTAACCTAAAAACATTGATTTTTATGATTTATTTCAAAACTAAAATAAATTCACACTTGGAACATTAAAATTTCTATTTTATTCCTTCGAACTACTATAGGTGATATCCTTACGATTTTAATATATATATGGTTTATTCTTAAGTCATTACATATAGAAGAATCACTAAACAAGTACATTAATATATTAATGTAAACATATGGGGTTTTACACCTTCAAGGTCTAATAAGAAAGCACAACCCTTTACTATCCAAGGAGCACCATAGTGCAGATTTTTGGTCAACTTCATAGAATAAACTGATTTGACTCAGGTATTTCTAGGAGGTGTAACCTATATGGTTGGAAAGATATACGAGTTAGGGTTCTAACAAAAATAACAGTACACAATTCGGACTTTCCAATAAAGAGTTATGATGAAATTAGCGAAAGGTAGTCTGCCAGACAGATTTTTGGACAGTGTAGACACTACTTCGTAATATGGGCATAACTCCTTCCTCCTAGTTCCGATTGAGATGATTCAAGGTGATATGGAATCCTAAGAGAGAGCTCTACAAATTTCATGTTTTAAGTTTTGAGAGATATGGACTGTATCAAGGTCGAAATCGAGCTTGATGTTACAGCCAGTGCACTGTTCATCCCTTTTTCATTCTACCAAATTCAAACACACATCACTACACATATCCCCATTTTTACAATAATTATTTACTATATATCTATATACATATATAAAAGAAAATGCGGGGTGTTACAAATTTGCCCTATTGAGAAGCTGATTCAGAAATTTTCGTGAAATACACTTTTGTAACCCTTGAAGTCTAGTTTCTACTATCTTAAAATCAAATCAATCAAAGTTAGGAGTAAAGAGTTATGATTAAAATACTAAGGTAATTTCAAATTCCTTCATATCTAAAATCTTCTCGAAAATAGTTTTTAATTCTAAAATACTTCCTAACTTCTAATACACCCAATATTACCTCTCTCAATATTTTTTGACCTTCCGCATTCAATGGATGCATTATTTTAACTTAAAAACATTTAGAAACTTACCTAATCACCCTTCTTAAGCTTATACACCTTCGAAACTAAGTTTGACCCGAAAGTCAATTCGTTTGAAATTCAAACTTCATGATCAAGCTTTCAACAATGATTCTAAATTTCTACCATCATTTTATTCATATTAGGAGAACTCTTAATATTATAGTATTCTTATTTAATTTTAATACGGGGTCTTACAATGTTATCTCCGAACATTTTCCTCCTAGATGACATTGTATACTCCTGAGTGATGCTAGGTAACTTTGAGTGACATCATGATCTCGAGAGGAACTTGTTGCCTTCTCGTCATCATTTCTCCTCCCCTGGGCAATGTCATCTATATGCTGAGGTAGAATGTCGTGTGTCCTCATTTGATTGTCTTGTCACGTTGTAGTTTAAGTGCCACCAAGAAATTAATTTTTAGGTCACCTGACCGCTGCCCCATATAAACTGATGATGCACAAAATAGCCTCGTGCAAGGTCAACAATTGAGTGTATGATGCAAGGAAATTAATGAGATAGTCAATAAAGCAACCAATGGCAAAAAGGTAAGTATTGGGTTAACGCATAGATATAGAGTGGTTTGGTTAGGACAACCTACTCCACTTCGAAAAATGGCAACGATGGCCGCTGGTCTTTATTGATAAATAGAAGATGCGAGATAGAGCAATGGTTAGCTCCGGGAGTGATACCATAGATAGGAGAGAGAAAAGCTATGTGGGAGGTGTGTAGAGGTATAGTGAGGTGCCTCTCCTATGTGGAGAAGGCTTACAATTTATAGGTATGAAATCCTTAGGTGAGACGGTGACGTGAGGGTGAAGGTACTAGTTCCTTGAAGAGAATAGTTACAAAAGGTAAATACAATGAAAGATTGTCTTGATCTTCGAAAGGGATATTCCGATGATCACTTCTCACATGCTCTAATCTTCTTGGACTGTGCTGGATCAATAAATTGGGTCCAACCTCCCATAGGTTGGGCTTGAAGGATCCTTTCAACTGCTCTAAGTCCATTTAGTGCATTGGCCTGGTCCAACTAGATCCGGGCTCATCATAAACAAGAAACATACTGAGCTGCTAGCAAAACTAAGTGGAAACAAAAATGATACCTAAATCATACAATGCTAATGAAACTAGATTGTGGTGTCGTCTCGGGTTATTCGTGTTTGATAGTAACTCAACCTTTGTATTATTCGTGTTATTGAGTCGTGGTATTTTAAGGTTAGTGTCGATAAGTATTTAGCGTTAAACCACTAAATTTGTATTAGATTTTTGTCTATTTAATGTGTTATATGGAATATGCCATACTTATTTTATTATTTTTTTATCTCATTTTAAAAATAAAGACTTGGAAATTAGAAAATGAGAATGACATGAAAATTGCTCTTTCAACAATGTTTTGGAATATTGTGCGGGGTTGATATAAAAATAACATGTTTTCGAGGAGCACACTCAAAATAAATTTTGTTGTAATGTCGAATTTAAATGTACAATTGAACAAGTTCAACTATTCAGAATTATCTTAATGATGAATTAAGAGAGACAGAAAAAAAAGAATTCAAAGTCCGCTTCAAACCGTCAAAATAATTTATTAAGAATCTTGGTCCTATCCCGAACAAGAATCAGTGATCATATGGAGACGAAAACTTCAATTGAAATCTCCATTTCCCATCCTTGTTGATTGAAAGGCGACTAGAAGAAATTTACAAGCGGGTGTTTTTCTCTTTTCAATTACTGAGCTAATGTGAATTGGATCAATTGGAACAAATTAGTATGGGCCCCAAGATTATATAGCCCAGTCCAACCTGATAGGATAGTCAGAAAGAAAACCTAGACTCTAAAGTGGGCAAAAACATGAAACATTGCCTAGCCCAAGTTCTTAGACTGCTACAGAGACTGGCTAAGGTTGGGTTTGGTACTAGATTATTGGGTTATTATCGGTGGAGAGTCAGTTTTTCATTAATTGAGCTAATATTTCACAGAACGACTTTAAAGATTAACGAGTGTGAGAATTTTTTGCAGAGAGATAGACCATTTTAAATCCTATTAAAAATTTCCTAAATGAAAATTTTTAAATAATTTAAAATCAATAAGATGTTGATTTTTGACCGTTGGGTCGGACTGAGGGCCATTAGGATCCAATGGCTAGTTCGTAGCCTGCAGCAGAGGTTGGGCCAGCCCATGGACCAATGAGCCTTCAGACTCTTCGAACTTTAAAAATGTAGATGCATTATCATGTTTACCGCTTCATCCATATTTTAAATATTAACAGTTTCAGCGGGATTATTAAATATCAAAAAATTTAATTTCTAAATATTTCTATATTTTTTAGAATTATTAAGTTCTTTAAAGGAAATAGAAAAAAAAAAAAAGCAAGCAAAGAAGCAAATTAAGGGGGCTCATCTTAACAATGGTTCTGGGCAAGTCCTGGTTTTTTCAGTTGCTTCTTCAATGGACAATTTTTTTTTTGTTTCTTTTCTTTTTCAATATCGTAGTGGACTGCATTTAAAAGATAAAGTGCCTTATATATTTTTAAAGGAAAATTTATTTTTTTTAATCATAATTTTTTCTTTAATTTCTATTTCATCCTTCAGAAATCAATTATAACAAGTAATCCTCAAACCTTGTCCAGTTATCGTTTCTCAGTGAGTGTACGAGAGACTAAACGAAATTGATTAGAATTTCATTAAAAAATGAAGAGAAAATGTACGAGACGGCGATAGTTGTAAATCAGAACTAGGGTACCAATAAGTGAGGTGTAGGGTACTTGTACATAGGACCTAAACATATGTACTACCTTTGCTCTTGAATCTCTCAATTTTAATACTCTGAAGAGATTTTTTTTTTAATTTAATTTTTCTTTATAAAGTTTGAACCACCGAAAAAATCAACTGTATTGAAGTCTTTCTTTGGTTCATCATTTTCCCTCCCCCCTTTCTCTCTCTCTCTCTCTCTCCCTTATAAACACCACCATTTTCCAGGGCCCCACCATGGGCAAAACTACCACTAAAGGCGATTAGTTACTATTAACGCTAGCCTTCTAATTTGTCATTTTTCAACATGTAAACTTAAATCCCATTACTACAATAAAATAATTTTGGTTCAAACTAATGAAAAATCTAATCTAACTGCTTTCTCATTAATCTAATCGTTTAAAAGCCTAAAAAGCTATGGGGTTTAAATCCAATTACAAATGTTTAGCTTTCCAAAACTATCCTTTTCTTTAATCCAAATGCTTTAACCTCTCCTCTCAAATTGTTTTTTAAATTTGGTCTCATACAAGGTAATGTTGGCAATTGGCAATCTATCTATGTATATAAAAATTAAAAAAAAATTATAGGGGGAGCCTTTGAGAAATTTTTTGATTTATATTTTAATTTTATATAATTTTAAATTATTTAATCATATTTCAAAATTTTCATCAAATCATATGTTAATATGTGTCCCTATGACCATCCATCTTCTTTCCCATGGACTACCCACCGACTATTTAAACTTATTTAAAAACTTATTTTTGCTATCCAATAACTTTAAATAAATCTTTAATTATTTTTTCAAGAACGAAAATGAGAAAGGGATTTGGATTAAAAAGAAAAATAAAAAAGAAGATATGGATTAGAGTATATCCAACATTGACTCAAAATTTTATTCAAATTTGAGTCAACATTTGAGTAAAAAGCTTAGTTTAATACAAAACACTCAAATGGAGAAACTTAAATTTAAAAAAAAAAGACAAACCCAAATTTAAATGACAAAATCAAATTGAAAGTATAATAGAATGAGTAATGCCATACGAACTTAAAAACTAAACTTAAAAGTTAGACTTGATAATCACAACCATTAAATAAATAGTGGATCCCAATAAATGCTGGAACCCATAGTAAAATCAATGGTTGTAATTGTCAAATCTATAGAATATAACCATTAGACTTTTAAAGGAGAATGAACTCTAATAATTAGTGATTTGAGTAAAGGTTTGAGTCTTTCTTAATTTAATATGAGTTTGAGAATAGTATTGAGGAAGATTTTTAATATTTTTTTACCCAAATTTAAATTTGAGTCTAAAAAAAAATAAGGATTATAAATGCTCTAAATCAAAACCCTAGCAACAAATTGTTTCAAACTTGGTTTACAAATAAATCTAAAATTTGGGAACATTTAAAATGTCTGTAACTACTCTTCAACTTTGGCCGAAAATATTTAATGTAACCGTAATATTACATCATTAATGACGTGACATGTGATATTATTATTAATTAATAATTAGATATCATATAAGGGTTGTGGATCACACTATTTTTTGTAATTTTCAATAACCATCATATTGAATAACTTGCATCTTGATATCGTGAGATTCACTTCTCCTATTTTATATATTTGGAAAACTTCATTCACACACCTTCTGAAATATCATATCTTCAAAGAGATTTTTTTGTATTATTTGAAATTTCATTCTCACCCCTTGTTAAAGTTCGTCTTCAAACATTAGTAATGGAAGTGACTCTTTTACTCTTTTGCCCCAACAAAACTTAAATATTTACCTGTGACCAAATATAATGCATATATAAATGCTTATTTACCTATACTATGCATGACTTATGCTGCACGTGAATATTTAAATAATAATTTTTTCTATAAAAAAACTAAATTATATTTGTAATTTAATTGAATAATAAATTATGTGTTGAATAGTTAATTTTTATTAATTATTATGAAACCTAATTAGTAATCTATTCTACTTCTCTTTGAGTACATAATCTGTCATTTTTTTTAAGTATTTCCTCAACTTCTTTAGACATTTTCTCTTTTATTTATGCTGAAATTTGATTATAAGATTTTTATTATTGAATATTTGCATATTTAAATATATTATAGTATTTTGTCAAAGCGATTGATTAAATTATAAATTATTATTTGTATTATGCTATCATAATATTATTACATGTCAAAAAAATTAAATATGACATATATTTGATAGTAAAATTCAATCGGACAACAACAACAACAATAATAATAGTATTAGATTATAGATTTGACTTTATTTTTTGAATATAAATAGATATAGAGCAGTGGCTTACTGATGTGGTATGGGTGTGTGTCAGGGTCTTATGCGTGTAACATCAGATACATAGAAAGAGATTGAAAGAGAAAGGGAGATGGGGAGTAAAAGGGCATTATATGAAATCAGAAAAAAGTTTGCATGACATCAATAATTTTAAGTTTGTTAGTTACGTTGATTCACGGCAGGGGATGTGAACGATACAAACATATAAATTAGAATAGAATGTAGTAAAGATTTAGATAATACAAGGGGTCTTCTTGAAGATGGGATAATTTATGGGGGGTGTAAATGAAAATTTTCTTTTATATTATTATTAATTTGTGACGCCACGATATTATCCATAATAGTTGTTTATGATATTGAGATTTTTACCACTGTTTTTATCACTATTGTTGTATAGAAGAAATGTAATAAATCATTCACAAAAAATTTAACTTTTTTATACTAAAAAATAATAAAAATAGCTTCTACAACTATAATAAAAATATTTGTAAAAGTGATAAAATTTTTTATTATAAAAATACTTACAAAAATTATAAAAACATCTATAAAAATATAAATTTAAAGTCAGGGTATTAAATTATTTTATTCCGTACTGCAGGTCAAGTCCTTATCCACAACGTGGAACCATAGTATTTCCCTATTAACATCGAATATTTTCCCCAACATCGGAGGGACCAAGAAAACGGTATTATGATATTTATTACTCTTATGGCATGTCACGTGTCTAATCCAGGAGAGGGGAGTGAGATCCTTCGCATTCCTTGCCTCTTTTTTAGAATATTCTTTGTCCGTGGTATCATGCGCAGCTTTTTCCCTAAATTGTCTGCAACCGCAGCCTTTTTTTGCTAACAGCAATCGTATAATGACCTAATTTATGTAGATAATGAAACACACTTTCAATTTAAGGGTTCCTTTAAACTAAGTGTAAGTAACATTTTCTTAAAATTAAAATCTATAAAAATGGTAGTTACTCAAAACTTCCTTGTATTTAGGCTCACTTGAATATCATCTTCGTAAATAATTATGGATTATAATGTAAGAGCACTAGTAATTATCCGTACTTGAAGACACAGAGTAATAAAAAAAATTATGATTAATTGAAAGGCATACCAAATCAAAATAATTTGTGTAACACATAAAATTACATGTTCAACAATACTACTATCAATAATATATTACATATAATTATGACTATATACGTGAATATCAAACCAAAATAATTGGTTTAACACATAAAATCTCAATAGTTAAAATAAACCAACTTTTATCTTAAAAAAAATTTCGATATAGTTCTCCTTGAAAACATGATTTAATTGACAATATCAACCGGTGTGTGGAACTCATAATTAAACATTTCTGTAAATAAACACTACATTAAATCAATAATCTTGTCACGTTACGTTAATATCGTTATTACCATTGCTTATCAACTACTACAATTTAATAATCCAAAATATCTAATACAAAATGAATAAGATATAAATTATAAACTAAACTAACATTAAATTGAGGCTAATATCAATAATTAAATACATTCACTCATCCCGTAGAAGCCAAATAACCTGTAAAATTAATATATTGTGCCTCTTAGTTAGTTGTCATGCCTAAAGGTACTTTATAACACAAAAAAAATCATTAACTAAAATCCACTAATTATTAATTAAAATCATTAATTAATTGAGAAGATTGATTTTCAATTTTGGAAGTTTGAAATTACTTCTATCTTATTAGTATAGATGAGATAGAGAGAAATAGAGTTAAATAAGAGATAGGAGTCTTAAAAAATTTTAGCATGAGAACTGTCGGATTAATAATCGTCAAAAGATCTGAGCCGCGAAAAATTAAAGATAAAGAAATCTAGTTAATTTATTATATATATATACTAGTCATTACCCGTGCCTGATAAACAAAATTTTTTTACACAATTGTCCAAATTTAAAAATAATAATCTAAAAATATTTATACCAATTATTCTTTTAAAATAACTCGAAATATATCGCTGATCATATACTACATATTAATAGAACTGTTATAAAAATATATAAAATTCTTCAAAACAACACCATATATATAAATACCTCTGAAAAAAAATAAATACTAACATAATTCATTAAAATTTATAATCTTTAAGTAATAAACAAAATTTTACTCATTTATAAGACTCATAAATTTATTACTTTTACCACCACTCAATCAAATAATAGAATATAATTATAAACACAATCACCATATTTCTAATCCACTCTATCCCCCATGTAACAAATATCTCAAGCAAAAAAAAAAAAAAAAGACTAATATAACGCAATTAAATTCACAATCTTTAAGCGATAAATAAAATAAATTAAATTTTACTCATTTATAAAACTCATGAATTTATCACCACTATTATCATTCAACCCCAAATGACACAATAAAATTATAAATTTAATTACCAAATTTTCAATTATCCACATATAAATATACACAGAAAAATACTCTCACACATTTATTTTTTGGCTACCAACAAATCTTCCTAACAAATAATTTTTTTTATTAGAAATATAATAATTCAAGTTTTTATGATAAAATAATAATAAATTAATATCTAATTAAAAAATAAGATAAAAAATACGGACTTCTTTATGAGTTTTGACAATATTATGCGGACACCCCCTAATATTTTATAAATAACATGGAGATTTCTGGAGTTTAAAATTTATTACACAGATACCTCATCTGTCTCCCTCCCTTCAATATTGCTAATGGAAAGTGATGATTTTATCTAAAAACAAAAAATTATTTTTATAATTGCCTTTCTCCAACTTTAGTACACAAAAAAATTAAACTTTAATAAAATAAAATAAGATTTAATTTAGTATCCAAAAAATTGATATAATTTAGTACCCCAAAAAATTGAAAAAAATAAAAATTAATTTGATATTAATTCAACAAAATTGAATATACATTAGACAAAATTAAATATTAATTTTTGATAAAAATATATATTAATTTATAATTTAAGGTTCATTTCGTGTTGAATATTATTTTCTGTTGATTGAACCAACATGAAATTAACCTTAAATTATAATTTTTTTTGTTGTGTATAAACTTAAAATTTTGTATTTTAAACCATAAAATTTAAATACAGATTTTCTTCATAGCATAGTGTATTCTCTCTTACTATATCATTTGATAAATTTTCTTTTGGTCAAAATTCAACCACACATACTTAAACCAAACATATTGTTCACCTCCACGTTTTTTTTAAGAAAATCGCTCACTTTTATTTGTTAAACTCAAAAATTTCTAGTTCACATGAAAATAAGTAAAAGTAAATTAAAAATTTTAGTACCAAAATGTTTTGGTGCAATTGGTATCACTTGTTATTTTTTCATTGATAATTAGATTGATTTTGAATTTTTTTAAGTAAAAAAGTTCAATTAGAATCGTCAAGACAAACATTGTTAAGAGATAGAATATGATATATATATATATATATATATATATATATATATATATATATATATATAGAGAGAGAGAGAGAGAGAGAGAGAGAGTATGAGAAATGGGATAGTGTGTTTAAAAATGTCTGAGAGAGAGAAAAAGTCATATACGTATGAGAGTTGGGTATTTGAGATAAAGTGAGAGAGAGTTATACAAGAGATGAGAGACTTAGAGTTGTAAAATGAATGAAAGTTTAATTAGGATCGTCAGATTAATAATCCTCAAATGATCTGAACCGCAAAAAGCTAAAGACAAATCATCTAGCTACTTTATTATATAGATTTTCAATAGGTTTTGTTTTTTTTTTTTTTGTTGTTCACCTTTTTATTTTAGAGAGTCGATCATAAAAAAATAGAGTTCCAATAGACTCCATATTTAAGCTCAAATGTGACTTACTGTTTGTTTTAATTCAAGTCTATTTTCAATTCCCAATTTGTTTACTTGCTTCTAGGGAGAATAGTTTATATCCTTGATTTACAAAACAGAAAAAATAATCTAGAGTTTGTTTTACGATTTGTTTTTATGGTCTGAACAGTCACGGTTTCAAAATTTCACGTTAATTCGAGTAGGTAAGATCATAAGGATTTGTAATTCTTAAGTATATTCGGACTTTAGCATGTCTGCAATCCAAAATACGCCAAACAGATATATTATGCATATTTAAATTGAAGTAGAAATTTTTGGCCTCTTCTCTAATCCATACGTTTTAACCTCCGTTTCAAATTGTATTCGAAATTTGGTCTTGTACTGGTTAAAGTTTGCAATAGCAAATTATTTCAAAGTTCGTTTACAAACTTGGTCTAAATTTTGGGGTTTTTATTACTCTTGTTGTATGTCACGTACATAATCCAAGAAAACGATCCTTTTTGAATATTTCACGATATCACGTGCACTTTTAGAAAAAATTATATTGGGCGTGACGGTAATATCACATCATTATTATCATGTAATATCATTATTTAATAAAAATATAAATGATAAACATGTGTATTTCAAATATTATATTAACCAACTGTTATGTCATTTAATAATCACCAAAATGAGGTCCACATTGTCTATATATAGAGTTATTATTGGATTGTGACATCATATGTTAATAATGATGTGCCATCGTTAGTAGGGATGTTAGTGGATCGAAGCGGAGGCGGGGGGTATAGTGTTCATTCCCGTACCCGCTTAAAAAAATATTGTTTATCACTAATCCACCTCCGTTAACGGGGATAATTTTCATTCTCATCCCCCCCCCCTCCGATAAATTTCTAATCCCTGCCCCCGCACCCACTTCGGTACAAGCCCAAGTTCAAGCCAAAATGTCCAATGCATGTTGGAGATGGTCAAGTTGAAGGAATGCTCAGACTGTCTAACAATCCAAAATGCCGTATAAGACTTGTACCTTTTCATTAGCAATCACAAAGAGGAGTTTTTTTTTACCAATCTAGGAGTTTTTTAACGAATTCATTAGAAATTAGTAAAGTACTAAGGTAAAAAAGTTGTAAAATCTCGGTAGAAAGACAATTGATTCCCAAAAGGAGAGAGCGGAAGAGTAGTAAAACCCCAACTAATATGTTATGGATAACTTGAAAGTAAAGGGAAAAAATAGCCATAAGAAACCCACTGAACCAAATAAGCAGACATTCTTAGATGAAATGGTATGAACTTAACATGCTTATTAATATTTTCAAAAAAATGCACTATGAACTTAAAAACAGTTTATCCAACACATAAAAGACAACCAAATCTCCGACCCTTATGAAACTAGGCCTAAATATGCACTTGTTCTCAAGCTGCAGCAACTGCACAAGGAGCTATCGGTTTTAGTACTCAAAAAGCATAGCAGACATAACTAAGATGTGTTTTTCCAAGTATGCAAGGCATGGTCTTATTTAACACCCAACTCCAGAGATTTTAAAACCCCAACTCCAGAAAGGCAATTGATTCCCAAAAGTTGTAAAAATCTTGTACCTTTTCATTATAAACCATTATTAGAAATTAGTTTTTTTACCAATCTAGAAGTAATTTTTTACCAATAACTAAGCACTAATGTTATTGTAGTAAAACCAAAGCACTCCACCGCCATTGATAATAAAATATTAGTGGGTGGGTTTTTACTCTTCCATGGACCATCAAGATGAGCTAAGTTTGTTAAACAAATTCTAAGTGGGTTGATGGTATCAAAACTACATGCCAAATCGTTAAGATTATTCTGCAGGGGCCACTAGAAATAGAAAAAGGAGAACAAAAGGCAAAAAAGAAAACTTACCCATGCATTATAATCGATCAGCGATTAGCCAGGGTAGAGGGGGAGAGAAGGATAAGTGCAACGATCAGCTCAGCGAGACAGGAAGAGCCGAAGAGCTCAGCTAAGTTAGGGGGGTATGTCAATGTTGTATGTGTTTGTGTGTGTGTGTGTGAGAGAGAGAGAGAGAGAGAGAGAGAAAGAGAGAGGCGGGCGACGCTGATAGAGGAAGAGCCGAAGATGAGAGTTAGGGTAGGGGACGGGGTAAAGGTACGTTTATCTCCGCCTTCATCCTCACACGGGTTTATACGTGTATCTTCGTATACATCCACCGTCCAATACGTATAGTCCATCTCCGATCCAAATGGGACGGGTTTGGACAAATACTCATTTTTCCTCGGTCCATTGCCATCTCTAATCGTTACACCTTGATATTGACTTTTTTTTCTCAAAATTGTCTGTAAGGGTGTTCATGGGTTGGGTTGGTCCACAGGTCTTGTTATTTGACTCAAAAATAGGCCCAAAGCTTAATAATTAGCCCACTTGAGCCAAATATCCTTTAAAAGAAGGTTTGAGCTTGTTCTCAAATCCATTACCCCGCCTCCCCTTCCCCCACCTGTCCATGCTTTCCACCCAATTTTTTGACAAAAAAAGTGACCATTGAAACTTTAAAAGTTTGGTGACAATATGTAATCCTAGTTGAGATGTGCTCATTCTATTATGATGCAGTTCCTCCTCTATTCATAAATAAAATTAATCATTATTTACCTTTTATCCATTTTAATTTTACAATTAATTCAAAAATATTAATTTAAAATTTTTTAAATAAAATTTTATATATAAAAAAAAAATTTAGGTTATATGGAATGGATCATCGGATTTAAGTAGTCAATAATATGAATTCTGTTCAACATACGAAAAATATTATTTGGATTGAATTTAGATTAAAATTTAATCAATTATAACCGTTAAATTAAAGGTGTTTAATATTAAAACTCAACTAATCTAATAATTATATTAAATTAAATTCTTAATTAGATACTTAAATTAAATCTCTATAAAAATTACTCTAAACTTAACTTCAATGAGTCCACAAATGTACTGGAATACACATGCACATGGGAAAGAGAGTGGGAGGTTTTTTTCCAAGCTAAATACGGCTCCGGCTTCGGCTTCGGCTTCGGCTCCGGCTCCTCTCCATTTCTAATAGAAATTGCAGATCTCCGTTGTGAGACATTTAGGGCTGAGATTTAAGCATAACTTTAACAAATATTTTTCTGCCACACGACTCTTGTTCCCAATAAAGGAACGGAACAACCCTAGCCATTATTGCATTATTCCGTCAAAAACGTGTTATAATATACTCTCTAATTTTTTCTTTTATTTTGATCTGATTTCTCATCTCAATTTGTCAGTCCAAAACAAATTCATTGACATAGATTTTATTTTGATTTATTTGTAATAGTTGAACATTAAAATAATAAAATAAAATAAAATAAAACAAAAGGAGACTAATTGTATAATTTTTTTTACAAAAGGAGACTAGATTGTGATGACAATTGAATAGCAACAAAAAAACTGACGAATCAAATATATACTTAATGTCCCAAAGGACGAATCGAATCGAATCTTATCACTTTGATGTCCCAAAAGGATCAAATATATACTTAATTTTACTTTATAGTGTGAACAGTATACGTAATTTTACTTCGAATGAGATTTAAATGCTTACTTTAACTCCTTATTAACCCCGCTAAGGGTTGGCACTACGGGTATATTAAATTTAAAGAGAATTATACATAATCTTTTTGTGTTTTTTAATTAATCACTCAAATTTTTTAATATTTAAAGTATTACATACAAAACTCCCAAAATTTGCATGCACGTAATACTTAGACTTTTGATGTCAAGGTCTGTTAGTATATTCATTAATAAATTACATTCAGATCCCCTAAAAATTGTTAGACATGTAATACTTTGACCAAAAACATATTTACAACATTTGCTCCAGGATCTCTCATTTTTAATAGTCTCACTTGAAATTTTTTTTTTGATTTATTTTTCTTGATAAAGTTTGAACAACTCTAAGAGAAATCAAGTGTATTAAAGTCTTTCTTATTGATTCATCTTGCTTCGTCACTCTCTCTCCTCTTCGGAGCCCATCTGATTTGTAATAAGAATGGGTCGTAATTCAAAGAAGGGAGTCCAATAGAAGCCAGGCCGGCACAGTCCTGCTCGAACATGACAAGCTCAACAGTAAGCAGCTCCGTATTCACCGGATCTCGAACGCCTTCCATCACGCCATGTGTTCAGAGAACAACAGGACAACTTCTAGAGCCACTAACGAACGCATACTCACTCGAAAAGGGAATTTTTGCGTACATTCCATTGAAGGATCGTGGAGACGGTTTGTGTTAGAACAACGATCACCACTACAAGACAAAAAATAGGGGACCACATAATCAATAGAAGGAAGAAGAAGACCGCAAAAAATCCTAGATGACTACTTGTATACATAATACCCTCACACTGTAAAAGAATGAAGAGATCTGAAAAACTTGTACTCACGAAACACCGTTTATACTGACTTTAAGCTAAGAAAACTAATGTAACCTTCTTCTTCAAGCAATACAAACCTTACGGAGTAAGAGCCTCTATTACAGTGGACGTAGCCCTGGTTTTTAAGTTAGGGTGAACCACTTATATATTGTCTTTGATCCCATTTCATCATACTTTGACTCCGTCAACTTAGAAGATTTACTCTACCTTTCCCCCTATCATTATTAAAAATTGTTCTAGACTTGGGTTTAGTATTTTCGAGCACTATTAGCTTGGCGCCGTCTGTGAGAAACGATTTTCATTATTTCATCTGAGTTTTTCTTGTACATTTGTTAGTGTTATGGTTTCAACTCGAAATATGAGCATATCTCACGCAAACTCCCAAGTTCCACCAACTTTATCAGAGAGTTTCCCTGCCTCAGTAGCGGACATTGATAATTTTCCTCCGACGATAGACCCTCCACCTCTCAACGAATTGGAGACTTACCGGCGGACAACCATGCAACTCATGAAGCAGAAGCAAGACTTATTGGCGTGGATACACGCACATCATCTACAGGCTTTGTCTATACAGCCTGCTCCACCTAGGGTTGTTAATCAAACTGAGCTACTTGAGTTTGGCTTGAGTTCGACTCGTTCAGACTCGGTTTATTTCTTAACGATCCCGAACTTGAAAGTGTTATTAGGCTCGTTTAAAAAATAAGTCCTACAAGCTCGGCTCAAACTCAACATGTTCGACTCGTTTATATACAAATACTCGGGCTCGACTTATTTTTGGCTCATTCAGACTTGACTCGTTTCCTAAGTGAGCCGAACTTGAACAATTTTAAGTTCAATTAAGAAACAAGCTTTTCAAGCTCGGCTCAAGCTCCTTCGACTAACAACCCTAGCTTCACCTCCACCACCACCTCCAGCCTAGAATGATGTTCTTCATCAGGACTACCATATACCATCCAATAGAGTTATAAACCTCCATGAGCATAGCCATTCAGGGGAAAACCACCAGCGGAGGCAGCCAGATGAACGCACAGATGATGAAACCCATAGTCGGGCCAGAGCCGTACCTAGGGAAGACCAACCCCTGCCTCCGCATGAAGCCATGAACCATTTTTGGGAGCAAAAATTTTATGAGATCCAATTGGAGCTCGAAAACACGAAAGAGTGGTTAAAGGGAAAGCTCCTGTCACCATGGACATTTCAGTCCAGCAAACCGAATCACTTTTCACCTCTGAAATCCTCCATTTTTCCCATCCTCAGAAGTTTAGGATGCTGTAGATAGAGACATTCGATGGAACCAAAGATCCAGTGGATCACTTGAACTCGTACAAAAGTTAAATGGAACTACACAAATATACAAACCTTATTCGGTGCCAAGATTTTGCCATAACCCTCAAAGGGTCGACGATAGCTTGGTTCAACAAGTTGCAACCATCTTCGATTTCTTCTTTTTGGGAGCTATTTATATAGTTTGTTTCTCATTTTATAGGAGCCAGAACCTATAGGAAACCGTTTTACCATCTACTGTGCATTAGATAGGGGCTGAACAAGTCCCTTCGAAGTTATGTGCAACGCCTCAACTAGGAATCTTTGAATTAGAAGTCAGCCTAAGATAATTTCGAGATTTCCACATGTGGGGCAAGATTATGCTGCTGGACTACTAGCTCACGCTGAACTTTGAAGCTTTGGCAAGTGGGCCCATTCGCATGTCCCTATCCTAAAAGCTTGGATCACTTGGACAACTAGATAACACTCCAATCTTTCTCTCCGTGGTTAAAACTTAATATTAATGTTTGAAAACATTACGTATTGTGACTATTTTTTTTTTCGAAAAATAAATGTATTAAAGAGAACAAAATGTATAGTGAGGTCTCGTAGGACTCAAAGCCAAAACAAAAAGTCAACGCTTCAAGACACAATTCTGTAAGAGATGCCAAAATTGAAGGTATCTCCCACAGAATTGTTTACAAACGAATACAGTAGACAAACGGACAAGAGATGCCCTAATGAACAATAAAAAAGGAAATCTATATGAATAAAACCAGCAGATGGAACCCAGTCAGATCAGATGGACTAGCTGCTGAAGAAATCTAGCAATCCAAAAACAAGAGAAGGAGTGAGGGTCCGATCAACAACCCAAAACAGAAAATAGGTCCAACAGAAGAGAAGCCAACAACCTAAAACCAGTAGAAGAAGGACAGCTGAATCACCAACAGTCACGTGAATAGTGACGTGAACAGTGCAGCCCAAACTCAGGAACCCAATGCTGAAGCAGAAGTTGCAGGCAGCCAATAAAAGCAGGAACGAACCATTAGGGAAAAATGCAGAATATCCCTCCAACAAGCGCAAGAACAGAGGACCAAGAAATGAAGGGCTAGACACCTTCATAAAAGCAGCACATGCACCCTCAGAGAACAGCAAAAACCACCATGAAGCGCAAGAGAGACAAAGAAGAGGTAAGGAAGTGCGATCATCGTGATACAAAGGTCCGCAAGAAAAATAGAGAAGATAGCTTGAGGAAGGTGGTCCTGAGCCGTCCAAGAAAATGCTTCATCTGATACAACGGCATTGCCTAGAAGGTCCACCACAGGAAACCAGAGAGCACCCAACCGCACACAAGAACAACAGCATGGAGTGACGTGAACAATGCCCAAAACAATAGAAACCACATCAGAGCATCGAGCAGAAGACCACAGTCCCAGGATAGCACAGATACAAACTGAAAATGTAAAAATGAATGTAAGACATGTATGAATGAACGACATAGACATTACAGAAAGCCATTGAATGTGTGAATGAAACCATATTCCTGTAATGCTATAACAAACAGCCATCCATAACAAATAGCCACAAAAAGAAGCCCAGTAGCCTTATGCCAACAGCACATGAGGGACAGAGGAACATGCGTAAGAACACACCACCCATCAGCTCGATCAGAGAACCAAGGAACCCAAGAAATGCTTCTACAGAAAACCCAATCAAGCCAAATGTGTGAAAGAAACCATAATCCAGTAAAGCCATCCAAAACACACAGCCACAAAAAGAAGCCCAGCTACCACAAACCAATAGCATATGAAGGACAGAGTAGTATATGTAAGAACCCACCACCTATCAGCACGATCAATAAGACCATGGTACCCAAGAAAACAGGACAACTGAAATGCCAAAGGACCAACAAAGCAGAGTCCAAAAAAGGGGAAAACAACAGGGGAACCAGCAGGGAAACCACAAAGAAAAACAACTAGGTGAGGCAACTAGTTGGGAGTCTCCAATGCTGGATAGTGTGGAGATTTCTATAAGAGGACTTGAAATTAAGGGAAGCTAATCTACTCCACACAGTCTGTAGAATTAAATAGGTAATAGAAAATGAGTCCTTAAATTGGTTTTTAAATTTTCTATTATTCCTCTCCATCCACAAGTGGTAAACAGTGGCTGCAAGGCAGAGTCTGCATATCGGATACTTGATTGACTTACCCTTCTAGTTAAGAGCAACCCAAGCAACAAAGTCATTCCAAGGCATAGGCTGCCATAACTCCCCAGTAAATGAGAGAGTAGAAAACCAAACACTAGAGGAGTAAGGGCATGCAAAGAAAAGATGAGAGTGAGATTCGAGAGAGGTCATGCATAAAATATATCCAACACCAAGGTGAGTAGCAAAGGATTGCATGCGGTCAAAAGTACTCAGCCTGTTCCTAAGAACAAGCCACAGGATGAAACTCATCTTAGGAATGGATCTATTTGACCAAACAAGCTTATACCAACAGACAGGGGAGTCCCTTGATCTGATATGATTCCAAGCAGAATAGGAGCTAAATCCCAGTCGACGATTAGGGATCCACTTGACAGAGTCCTCAAGGGCAGAGTTAGGAAAATAGGAATGCATGAAAGTGACCACATCGTGAGGAGGGATGGAGAAAAGTGGCCATTGCCAAAGATCATTGTTGATAACACTGCTGACAGGTTCCTCCAAATTGAACAGAGAATTATCAATACCATTCATACCAACACATAAGTCCAGGGGACCCATTGGATGCCAATTATCATACCAAAGCTTAGTTGATTGACCATTCCTAATCTCATGCTTGATAAGCAGCCTGGTTGAAGACCATAGTTTGAGCAGACACAGCCAGTTCCAAGACTGTAGACCGTAGTGGAGTGCGTTTGATAATCTAATACCCATAATTATTATATCTCCAAATTATATCCCTAAATTATGTCTCAATAATTAATAACATTTATGAGTTTCAGAGTTTTTGAGTCGGAAGGGCATTGGTGGTGCCATGGAGAGAGGGACTTTCTCCAGGACTTTTGGTTTGTGATTGAAATGTTCAAAGGTTGTCTTCAAGAAAGTCTCTAGGCTTTGATTCTTGCACTTCTTAAGGTTGAGGTTTCTGGTTTAGTTGGGGGATATGGAGTGGTGGCTCCGGTCTCTCCCGCTACCTATCAGAACAAATATGTTGGGTTAAACAGGGAAAAATATTGGATGATAGTGATAGAATACCAAATAAATTTAATGGGTTCCATTTTTTTATTAAGTATTAATAACTACCTCAGTCATGTTAGAATAGGAGAGTTCACTAATCTTATTAATTGTTTTATAATTCGTAACAATAATAACGTGATATCTCCATTACAGCTAATATTCACTTGTTAAATAAAGTCTGAGATAATTAAAAACGCAATTCTTATGTGCCGTTGAAAAGTATAAAATGCTATAACTAGGTTGTATCCAAATATGAGTGTTAAGGGAAGTTAATATATTCTTAATTCTAACTATTTGATGTGGCATACGTGAGTATTATTTTCCATTGTTCTCTTGGATAAAAAAGATGGTTTCACACCTTGTACCAACCAGAAGCAAGTTTATATCCTCGCAACTTGTACGCTCATCCAAGATAAATACCCATCAGCTATCAGCTCTGCCAAAGGGGGAAGTAACTCTATCTCTCTGTCTCTCTCTCCCCCCCCCCCCCCCCCCCCCTCCCACGGTCATCAACGACAAATACCGATCAACTAAGAGTCTGGTTTCACAGCTCTGCGAAAGAGTGAAGTAACTCTCTCTCTCTCTCTCTTTCTCTCTCCCTCCCACCCACAGAGAACAGAAATGAAGTGTGTTTCTCTGAGAGAACCAGACCTAGCTCATTGTTAGCTTATGCTTCTAAGTTGTATCTTATTATCCCCAATGAGAAATTAATTAATAGTAACCATATTCTTTTCTTCAGGTTTTGAGAGATGGAACGTCAATTGTGCTTTCAAAAATATCTCTCGCGTGCAGATGTGGATCGGAACTTGGAAGTGCCCAGGGGGGCACTTCATTTACCGGGTCACAACGGAGTCTTCATCTTGCGAGACCTGGTCGGAGCAACATATCGCCTTAGAGCCCCAACAAGGCGTAGCGGAAGGCGTTCTCTCGCCGAAGATTGGAAGGCTTTTTCAGCTGCAAAAAATCTTAAAGCCGGTCAGCAACTAAGAATGTATCGCGTAGGGAATGAATACTCGGTAGAAGTGGATGTAAAGCTCTTTGGAATGTCTGTAAGTTGGCGACCCCTCTAATCTTCACTACCAAATTTGTTGTTCTAACGATGTTTCAAGTGATGCAGTTCCAATAATACTATTGGACTGTATCTCTTTCACATTATTAGATCAATACATTTGATTAGATCTTTTGCCTGTGATAAGGAGAAAGAGGAGTTGTTTTTGATGATTATGACTGAGGAATATATACTGGGATGGTTTTTTGAGCTGTGTTGGAGTTTTGTCGAGTAGTGGTATCTGGGCTGCTACGCTATTTTGCTATGCTACTGGGAACTATGGCGGTTTTTGCTGGGATTTATTTTCTGCTGCAAGCTGGAAGTTCTTTTTGGTTTTTTTAAAGTTTGTTTGGTTTGTGTTGTGAGGGAAGGCAGTGTGTTGTCTTTCCTTTTGCTTCTTGTAATCTCTATTTTGTTCATAAATAAAATTTTCTTTTTTGTTAAAAAAAATGGAAACGAAAATTCAAAATATTGGGATCTGTAGAGATTAACGATTATATTATAATAGAATAGGATATGTAGAGGGTCTAGGATTATATGAAGTTGAAGTTGGATTATTAGTTGTTATCTTTTTGTTGAATTATTTTACTATCTTTTACTACGAATAAAAATAATTTATACACAAAAAGAAGTCAGGCTGTGTATTCCTAGATATAAGTTATGAATTGAAGATACTGCCAAACAAGAAAACACAATCAACTTCATGTTCACATGAATGTTGTGTTGTCAGAATTCTAGGATATAAATTTAAAACAAAAACTATAATCATCTACTTTTTAAGTCCACAATGAATATGGCAAGTCAACAACAAAGTTCTTATTGGTTTCATTTGCGAAATTTAAACAAATAAAAAATCAGGATGATCAAGTTCCTGTATCTTGTTTCTAATCTTCTACTAATTGAAGGAATCGCAATTGTCAAAGAGCTAACCACAAAAGATATTGCTTTGTCACGTGCTAATTAAGACAAAAAAACAAAAAAAGATATAAAGAAGAAACAAGGTCCATTGCCATTAGCTTGTGGGGGCCCTACAAATCCCATAGTCCAGGTTCTAGAACAATATAAACTTATTGTTGGTTATTTCCTAATTCTTAGTTAAGCTAGGCTCTATGCTGAAAGCAAACGAAGAACTGGTTCATTAGAGTAAAGTTTGGAATGTTTAATAGCGGTGATCTGGGTCTTTTTCCGATTAACCCCAACTCTTTCCGGGACATCTAATTGGGTTTGAATCAATTCTCTATGGATTAAATTGTTATAAATACATTATTATGAGGTGAATTCCAATCTAGCCTATGTAAAATGAGTAATTAGCAAAGTATGATTTAAGTGGTTTAAATTAAATCATTTGAGAGAAATTTGGAGATATATTTATTCAAACATGTCTAAGCACTCATACAAGCATACTTATTATGTGATGCCATGTGGATAATGTTTATATGTGGTTTGTGATACTGTGGGTGGTAGAAACGAAAGGGTGAACACCTTTGTCAAGTGCGCTTTAAATCCCAGTTGTGGAGTTAGATTTATACTACAGCTGGGCCCTTGTCATGTGCGCTTTCAAACAGTCTAGCTATTGATTTATTCATGATTTGGTTTGGCATGGACGTTTCTGATTTTGTTTTTTGGAACGACGGACTTTTCTGAAATGAATGTGGTCACTCTTGTCGATGAGTCAGAAAGTGGCCCACAAAAAGGTGTCCAGGGGTCTGAAGCAACAAGTGACTGGGTCATCAAGGCCAAATTCACTTTATCTTTAATAAGGTATATTCTTTCTTTTAGGCCACATTAAGTCTATGGTGCCTTCCCAACTGAGGCGCCATAGACCAAGTAGTGGTTGCACAACTCTGAGATCGACAGAAGCATGTTGAAAAACAACAGATGAGAGGGACCTACTTGAGGAGAATTGGCTACAAGTCTGCTACTAACCTTAATTAAAAAAAAGGTTATTAGTATTTTTGGTTGTTAAAGTATATATTTTTTTTAACATTTTGACTCTTAAATTATCAATTTTGTTCTTAAAGTGTTTAATTCGTCTCAAAATAGTTCTTTACGTAGACAAACTATTACATTTTTACTAAAATGATGACGTGTTGGATATATGATATAGTCTGAAAGATTCACTTCAATTAAATAATTGTTCTTGGACCAAAGGTGGGAATGGGGTACACAAAGATTCACTTCAATTACATAATTGTTCTTGGACCAAAGGTGGGAATGGGGCACACAGATTCACTTCAAACGACAAAACCCAAAAAAAGGATTCGTGAAGAAAACGGAAGTAGAAGGAGTAAGAATCAGACATCAAGGGCACCACTCGTGAACAGTACAGAAGTTGAAGAATTAATACTAATCCCATTTCGAAGAAGGACTAAGAATCAGACATCAAAGGCACCACTCCTGAACAGTAGAGACATTGAAGAATTAATACTAATCCCATTTCGGCTCTTATATATGAAGCCCCCTCTCTCTCTCTCTATCTCTCTCTCAGAGCTCTGTGAAGTATCTCTCTCTCCTAGAAATGAATATTATTTAACAATCCAGCAGTTTGTGAATAGAAATATTGTGAGGTAGTTGTTTTGAAAGTATTGATGTTTGGATAGCGTAGTCTAGTTTGAACACTTTTAGAATAGACATATTGGGAGATGACAAAGTGAGATTTGTAAAATATATATTTGATTCAAATGAATAACTTCCAAACCTCTTCCAACTGAGAACTAAATACTTTCCAACTCAATAATGGCCCAAGTGCTGCTTTGCTTGGACAACTATAAGATCCACAGAGACGTGTTGAAACAAACTACCGAGTTGACGAGAATTGACTATAGTTTACTTTTTAAATTCATATATTATTACTTATTAAAAAAAAGAGTTACGAATATTTTTGGTCTTTAAAGTATATATTTTTTATTATTTTAATTTTTAAAATATTAATTTTATTAATTTTACCTCTAAAATATTTAATTCATTTTTAAACTGTTCGAGAGAGGAAAATAAAGGGAAGGAGAGAGAATGAGCGGCCTGACTTCTGAGATTCGTGAAGAACAGACCCAAAAAACAAAGGGTGGGTGTAGTAGGTCTTTTCAGCCGGAGCATCAAAGGAACCTCTGATGAGCACTAATCCCATTTCGGCTCTTACATATGAAACCCCTCCTCTATCTCTCTCTCAGAGCTCTGTGAAGTATCTCTCTCTCTCTTTCTCTCACTCTCTCTCTCTCACAAGCACATACACACACGAAGCAGCAATGAAGAGTGTTACTCTCGCCTTTCAGATAAACAAAGTTCTGAGGGAAACAGTGACACACTTCATTCCTTTGATCTTCATTTATTCCAACTGAAGAATTAGTACTAATCCATTTTCTTTTCTGCAGGGTTTGCACTTTGCATGCAGTGATGGAACCTGAACTTCTGAGCTTCCACAAAACCCTCACGAATGCAGATGTGAAACGGAACTTTGAACTGTCGAACAAGGCACTTTATCTACCGGCCAGCAATGGAGTCCTGATCGTCCGGGACGTGGACGGAATACCATATCGATTTAGAGCCCCAAAAAGGAGGAGTGGGAGGCGTTCTTTGACCCAGGATTGGAAGGCTTTTGCAGTTGCCAAAGAGCTTAAAGTCGTTCAGAAAATAAGAATGTATCGCCTAGGTCATGGGAATGAATATGTCATGGAAGTGCGTGTCCAACTGTTTGGAAAGGTTATAGGTTGGCCACGACTTTAGATATCAAAGTACGTGTATGTGGGTTTAGGGTGGTGTATTAATGTATGATCGGCCGGTGGAAGGTTAGGCTGCCGGCGGCGTCTGTCTGTTTCTCTGTGTGTGTCTTTCTTTTTTTTTTTTTTGGGGACTGAGATGATTGAAATATATGTATGATTATCAAAGTAAGTGTTTGGGTTTAGAGCGGTGTAATGTGTCACCGGCCGGTGGAAGGTTTGACTGCCGGCGACGTCTGTTTGTGTTTTTTTGGGAATCAGGTGAATGAAATATGTTATTTTTGTCCAAAATTTTACTTCTTTGTCGAAACTCGAAGCAAATGGAAATGAAAAGTCCTCATTTCAACTTGAGTAATGTTCATCCAAGCAAAAACCGGCTAATCCTTTTTCCGGCGGTTAATCCAAACGACGGCTATACCGGATAATCCTCTGCTTGTGGATCGCCTCCCGGATAATCTCTGGCTTAAAAACCTTCCTATGTTTTCATTTAAATCTAAATTTTCGGGGCCTTCAAGTTGGCCCTGGCTATGGCAATTCTTGCTTTTGTCCACCGGATAGCTTAGTTGCCTGCTTACCTACATTAATAATTTTGTTGGGCTACGTGTCTTCTATTTAATTCAGTACTTTTACCACCGACTAGTATGTTCTGTCTGACTGATTAAGAATTCGATCTCAGTATATTTGCTCTTTTAATGTATTTTAATCCCCAATTAATTAGAGACACATGAGTTCCATTTTTGTATTCTTTTAACTCCTCCTTATATTATTCTTTTCTCTCTAATGCTACTAAACAACTCAAAAAGATTAGGGGATAAATAGAGATAAGAGAATAGGATGGAAATGTAATTAATTAAGTCGGAAATATAATTAAAAAAAAAAAAGTCAATCTGAACAAAGTAACACATACAGTACTTGTTCTACAGAGTGGAGACAGAATTTGGCACTTTCCACCAGCTAGTTTAATCAAATTTAATTAAATTTATATAGTGTTTTGGTAAACGAGTTGTATCCGAATACCATGTTCCTCGGTTCGTATAAATTTTTTTTTACAGAAGGTAAATATATTCATAAGAAGGAGAAATACAGAGAGTGATGCTCACAAAAATAGAACCAAAAGATTTACAACTAACCAAGAGTGTAGAATTCTAAAGAAAGTGTCAGTCTTGAGCTGGTACTTTCAGCAGAATCCAGCCTCAATAAGAGACAAAGAAAGCAAAGAGCCTTCCAACAACATGGTTCGTATAAATTTGGTTCAACTCAAATTGGTTTTTGTTTGCAAGTAATTTTATAATATTTATATATATATATATATATAATCTCTTATTTACTAGTGACACTATAATGTTGATGGCACACTTGTGTAACATATATACTAATGCATATATGGATGAATATTAAATTTCACAAGAGTTGAAAATTGTTGAGCGCGGTCTTGCAAATCACCACAAATCTTTGTAATGTATAAGTTGGCTTGAGATGATGTCATCATTTAGTAAGCCACCATGTCACTTGGAGACTACAATAGAAAAATAATAAAAATAGAATAAAATGCCCATTAATATTCGATAAGAGTTTGGGATGTTCATGTGAGAAATTGGATTGTTAAAATAGAAATGCAGTTTGGTGAATGCATATGTTCCGTTTAAGTTTTTGTCTTTCCTAAAATTATATCAACACACACATATTAAACACCTCAAATTTTGAATAATAAATCTAAAAATAGAAATAAAAAATTAAAATTAAAATTAAAATTACAACTCAAAATAATTCACGTGCAACTGTGTTTTTATTACCTGCTGGTTGTTCCGATAGTGTTCGTCCTCAAAATAAGTATAAGGGTGCAAGTGTGCTTTATTACCTGCTGGCTGTGTCCTGGGAAAGAAGAGGAAGATGACTTTGATATGCATATTTGTGAGAGTTCCTTTCATTAGAAATTTCACTTCTTAATTTGTCAAAGCAAATGGAAATGAAAATTTGTTAGGCTGAAATGGAAATGTAAATTCTTTAGGGTTTGGGGTCTGATGCTGCCAGTGAAACATTGAGCACCAGAGGTGGACTGAAAATAGGCCAATCTAAGGACAATGGGTCAAGACTAGATTCATACCTTAATGGCTTAGAAGAGTTGATATATCTATATAATATATGCTATTCCACACAAGTTACACAGAATTTTGTACCGGTTAACCATTAGATTGATCATGGCTCAGCAGACCAGTTCAATTCGTACCAAAATTGGGTTTCGACCTCAATGGCTTAGGGAGTTGGTATATAAGAGATATTATTAGTTAGAAGTTAGACAGAATTTGGCTAACTATGAGATTTAATGACGGTTCCTAGTTAGCTAGAAAAGATCATAAATACAAGGCTTCCATGGGGAGTAAGCTGGATGAAAAGCCTCTCTCTCTCTCTCGTCGTCAATGGAACAGTACTGGCAAGCTGGGTGACTGACTTTGAAAGGTACTTACTCCCCTCCCCTCCAAATAAAAAAAAATAAATGCCAGTGAGTTCAACGGTGCATGTTAGAAAACTCTCTCTCTCTCTCACTCTCTCTCTTTTTGGGGTTTTACTCCTTAACATTAAGCCTTGATTCTTTGAAACCCTACATTACAGATTGGTTTTTTGAGATAATACCCACAGCATGGATTCACTCCACTTGGGCTCGTTACATTTGGATTAATTAACCTAGGTTGAGTCTTAGTTCTCAATTTTTGATTGTTATCTACCACAGACAAAGAAATGTTTACTGGCCATTCAGAATGTCTCTTACGGCTTTACTTGCCGTGTATACTTGAGTACTCTACCTTTGTCTATATCTGAGCCCAAAATTTTTAATTCAACTATCAAGTTTGGAGTCACACAACATCAAATACTTGCCTTAAAAAAAAAAAAATCAAATATGAAGTTGAAGGATTCAACATGGTGCGCAAATTCTTTGATGCAAAAAACATCATAAATTAAGTTAAAAGATTAGCAGGGATACGATTTAATTCGTTTCCACCCACTCACGTGCGAATTATGTGCTTGTAGATCACTCACGAATTAGTTAATTCCAAAGGAAAACTGTATTTGTTCATGCTAGTGTGTGTGAGAGAGAGAGAGCCTGAGTGAGTGAGTGAGAGAGAGAAAGACGATGAAACGAATAAAAGGGATGATGATGTGGGTATAGGGTTAATTATTTTACTTTAGTTTGGAATGCTGTGTTATACAAGATTAATTTTTCTTCTAATGGGAAAGGAGATGGTAAAATTAGAGTTTTTATGTATAAATTTTGCTGATCTAATCACCATTTTTTTTAGCTATGGTGAGGATTTGGGCCGTAAAATTTATCATTATCAAGTGATACAATTGTCAGCTAAAGTTTACAATTTTGTTTTTTTATAATGTTTTTATTTATTCAATCAAAGATTACAAATCATCCTATTCAAAATCTAAAATGATAGAAGTATGGTACCCCAGCCTTTTCTGTTAACAATATGGGTCTAAACAAGTTTTTGCGAAAAATTATTCTATTTGTATAAGTAAATGAGTAAAAATCTATAAACCAAACACGTGTCGTTAATTAAATAGGTTATATAATATGCTCGATTAACCCATTTAATAAATAAATCATATTTAATAAAGTTGGGTTACCACCACCATGTCTTTTTAATTTGGCACCCATTTTTTTTTAAAAATTTATATAACTAATTAATAAACCTTTCTGCTAACTCACATTAAAAAAATATTTAAGACGTTCCGTTTGTTTTTTGGTACGGTATAAGACGTCACTTATGCAATCCAAGAAAACGATCCTTTTGTGTCGCATTCCATGATATCACGTGTTGACGTATTCCAGGATTTCACGTGTGACGTATTCGTAGCCCTTTTTTTTTTTGACTTTTTCCCTCAATTGTCTGCCCACCACTGCCTTTTTATAATTAATTTTTCTGTGAAGGCAATTAACTATTATTAGGCTTCATTTTTTTGTGAAACTAATCAAATCAGGGCTACGTTACGCCTTTTTTTTTTTTTTTTTTTTATGAGCAATGTTGTGTAATTTAAATTTACATATCAGATGAAAGATGACTATTAAATTAATGGATTTTATTTAAAAAAATTAATGGGACCCACTCATCCAATGATCACCTTCATTTCAAATAAAAATTTGAATTATATAATATTTTTTCTTATTTATTTATAGAGAAAATTTACTTACTTAGAACACGACTGCTTGTTTTGATATGGTTTTAATATAAAATTAAAAGATATAAATTTAACCTTAAAATGTTTGATCATAAAAAAATCAATGTATTGAATCACTTAATGATTAAGTTAGATACGAACGCAATTAAATATGTCACGAATTCGAGCAAACAAGATTTATACATGATTAGAATGTGGTGACTATTGATGAATGGTCACTGATAATTAATCGCCAAATTTTTTAAGTCTACATTTTAAGTCTATCTAACATTACTCTTTTTTAATTTTATACATGAACATTTTATGAAATCTCATGTTCTTTGATTTGTCTATAATTAATTATCACATACATGAATTATTCAATACAACAATTAGTAAAATTAGATGCTTCAATTTGGCAGCTTAAAAGTCATGAGAAAGACAATGCTATCTTTTTGTATGTTTCTTTTCTTCCTCCAAATGTCCAACCAAACTCCTGTTTAAGTAATTTATGTGAACGGTGAATCATAAGAGACTTGTCTCGTTTTGGCTCTCCTTTTTATTATCAAACTAATTCAACATTTCTCTCTTATATTCTCTTCTAAAGTGTTGAACTCTTATTGAGATTTAGCTTCTCCTCATAAATTCTCTTTTAGACTTCTCAACTACGTTTTCTCTTTCCATAAGAATTAGAACTCTTTTACCCATATGTAAGATAAATGTTTAAGTAAAAATCAAATAAATTTCTTTGACTTTCATTCTGTTTCTAGTTGAAGTGTTATAGACAAAGAAGCAATTGAAATAGTAGTGACACCTCTACTATCTAACTCATATGTGAATTTTATTTTGTGTATTGGTTAAGCAATGAAATTATGTTCTCTTTCATTTGTTTATATGATGTATTGATTTAAATGAAACATTTCTTAATTGATTCAAACTTGTGAGGGACAAAGTATACCAGTTAGGGCATTATGTTGTAACCATGATCTATGAGCTAACATTATCAATATAACTATAACTTAAAATGATTCACGTGTATCTCAGGACTTTACTACATAATTTTTATATTCAAAATTATTCACGTATAACGCACGTGTGCATCAACTAGCATATGTAAACGTACATACATATTACATATTAGATCCATACTATAATTTTAGATATAATGAAAATAAGAAAGATTAAATAATTTAAAGTATAAAAGCTTGTAATTTCAAGATATTTGAAAAACTTGTGAATCAGAATATTCATCTTAAAGTATGCCCTAAACAACAATATCATTCAAAATTAAAATTTGGACTATTAATTTTTTTGAATTACTAGATTTATCTTAAATAGCCATCTTAATTATAGACTATGGTATGAATAAAAAAAAATATAAACTTGAAAATATCTTATGTCATTTAGGCATATATTTTATACTGTATAAATTTTATAAAATTTTCATTGTCTAAATTTGGTCACGTACAACTACATGGGTTGCTAGTTTGTATAAACTCAAATAATACATTATTCTGACCAAGCAAAAATTAGAACAAAGCCATGACTTATTACCAGCCAATTCTCCATTGATATTAATGGAGAATCTGGGAGTTGAGATACAGACCTTGATCCACCTCCTCATTTGATCTGGAAACCCATAAGCCTTTGAAGAATCCATTAAGAAAACCCAGTCAATAGTGTCATAAGCCTTCATGATGTCAATCTTTGCAATGCGCCATACTGGGCCTCCATTCTTGTGATAGTCTCTAACAAGCTTCTATGTAAGGAAGATGTTGTCCCCAATCTTCCTCCCTAGTATGAAGGCTGCTTGGTTGGTGTTGATTAGGTCCTTCAAAACTTCTTTTATTCTGTTGGCTAAGATTTTGGTGATGATCTTATATATCACATTGCAACAAAAGATTGGTCTAAAGTTCCCCATAGTGGAAGGGTTGGGTATTTTAGGAACCAATGATATGATTGTAGAATTCAGCTCCCTGAGAAGCCTGCTATTCCTGAATAACTCCTTGATTGCTGCAACAACTTGTCCACCTACGATAGGCCACACTTTTTAAAAAAAAGTCGGAATTGAAACTATCAGGACCTGGTGCCTTCAAGTCATTGAAAGAGAACAAGACTTGCTTAATCTCATCTGCTTCAACTTATCTAGTGAGATATGTAACTTGCATGTCATTAATTCTGTCCATTCCAAAGGACAGTGGTGTGTTCCTTCTACTGTTTGGTTCAACTGGTGTTATGTTATCCACCCAAACCTCATGAAGTAGTTAGCGGCCTCAGCTTTAACCTCTTCTTCTCCATTTATATCACTCCTGTGCGTGCAAAATCCTGCACAATATAAAAAATATTGAGAACAGATCTCTTCCCTGGTGAACTTTGAGTGAGCCGGTTGAGTGGCCAAACACGCTGCTTGAAACAGCCTGCAAGGTACGGTGACAACCTGGAACGGCAAAGGAAGATCCTGGGAAAGGAAGAACGATCCTGTACGTATGAAAGGTTCTCCTGGAATAAAGAGGAACAAGTTAGAAGGGTGCCGGAGTGTGTTCCGGCGTATCCCCTCCGACGGTCTAGTCAGTCTTTGAATGAGAGAGAGGAAGAAGAAAACACTGAGAAAATGTATTGTAGTAGAGAGTTTGTGATTGCATACCCCTTTTGCCTTTTGGAGGAGTATTTATACCTTAAAAGCTCATGATTGCTGTCAGTGTGGTCAGTAGGTGATCATTAGGCACAGGTAGCGTGTGTATTGATTTGATGAGGAATGTCTTCTCTAATTGACTGCTCGGGGTCCCGAGCAATCAATGCTGAGTCGTCGGGACGCCGACGGTACAATATGCTCCTTTCGGGAAGGATGCAATAAATGCTCTGTAATAGGAGCATTTATTGCCTTTCATATCCGAACCTTACCGCATTGAATGCGGTCTCGTCAACAGAAGGGTGCAATTAATTGTTTGCTTTCCCAAGCCATGTGTCAGTAACGGCGTGCAGTTTGTCTGTCTTTGATGTGACATCATTTGCCACGCGTCCATCCCTTACTGGCTGTGATTACTGTATTCCGGTATGTTCTGACATTACTTGTGTAAGACGAGGTCATGATGAATAGTCTAGACTGGCATAGGCTGATGATCCGTACGTCAGTAGCTTTATCCTGGAGTAGAGGAAGCGTCCAGGACGGAGTAACTCTCGGCACCGAGGAAAGGCTCACCTCGGGGACCGAGAGTGGTATGTTTCCGAGGTACATGGGTGACCGAGGACACGTGTTGTTGTAAATACACCGAATGCATGATCCTATATGAGAGGTACCTCGGGGGGGAGGACACTTGTTGCCGATGGTGCTTAAATCCGAGCAACACTGTTCCAAGAAACCCGAGGACACGTGTCTTCATCATAGGGCTTTTTCAGAAGAGTCCCATCAACTGCCCCCAGCCTTCGATCTTCTGACACCGAGGACACGCGTTGTAAGGAGACGAAGGGTTTCCCAACTGCCATCCGTCCTTCATTATGGCCTCGAGCCGCTTTCCCCGGCTTGGGATGTCGTGCGCATTAAATGCGCCGTTTCGGTTCTCCCGCCCAATGATGAGAATTTCCCCTATATAAAGGGGGTTCTTCTCTGGTTTCCATCGTTTTGCCATTTCGATCTTCTGTCCAGAGTACGCCTTTCTTGATCTTTCGCCGGAGTTCTTGTTTCTTCTGCCATCGTCGACTGCTCTTTCTCTCAAATCACAGAGCCAGCAAACCCATTGTTGATTCCTGGACTTTCTGGTGGGAGTCGTTTTAAAGTTTTTCCTAAAAAACTCCATTTTGACGTTTCGGGTGAGTTTCACAACCTTCTTTTTTATCGTCCTCCTAGCCTTTTTGTTTTTCGATTGAACGGTGGTGTCATCCGGTCGGCACGTCTTGATTTAAACCCTCGGGGAACTTCCTCGGGTTTTCAAGAGTAAACACCTTTTTCTTCCTTTTCTTTTAGAGATGCCTCGTCGTCGCCCTGCTCCCGAGAATCCACCGGCTGGTCCCTCGGGGTCAGGGAAATACAAGGTGAAAGGCGAGGAGCAGATCGATAGGTTTAGGGTCAAGTACGGCATTCCCCCGTGCGTAGACGTAGTGGATTTTAACCCATCGGTACACTCATCTACCTCGGGGCCGAGGATGCCATGCCCTTCTATACCAAGGCTATCATAGAGGGTGGAATTAGGTTTCCTTTACCCCCCTGCTTCTTCAGTTCCTGTCTCGCTTTCGCCTCTTCCCCGGGCAATGCTGCCTTAATGTATTTCGAATAATCATGGGGGTCTTAGAGCTCAATAGGCGCCTCGGGGTGAATATTGGGCTCAATGATCTCCTTTTCTGTTACTCCCTCCTTAGAGTCATGCCTCACCAACACTTCTACCTCAAAGCCAGGGACCCTTCCATGTACCTTGTAACCCATCTTCCTGACTCGGACAAGGGGTACAAGGACGACATCCTAATCTTCAAGGGATCTTGGCAGAGAGGTGTTGGTCCCGAGTACAATCACTTATTATGCCCTCTGGAATGGAGAACGACAAGTACGTCGGTTCCTTCGGGTTCTTTGTTTGTTTCTCGGGACTTCTCATGTTTATGACAATCTTTTTTGTTGTGCAGATATTCCTTCTCGGGAAACAGCTCCTCCTCCTCGGTCGCTGGTGAACTTTGCCGACCTGATCACGGTTTGGAGTTTCACGGGTGACAACGGGTTTGGCCGTGCTGCTCACATCTGCTGAACTATACCCCCGGGTATAAGAAGTTTTCGCAGCTCCCGCAACCTTTTGAGCCTTCGCAGTGGTCTGAACTCTTTGACAGGCGGCGAGGCTAGAGGTTGAGGAAGATTTGGAGGAAGACCCGGATCGGGCCTCAGAGGCAGAGGTAGAGGGAGTTGCTGAGGAGCTCGGGGTCAGAGAGGACGTTGTTCCTTCAGACGCCGAGGTGGGGACTCCGGGGGAGACTTGTGGCCAGACTTCCAAATTCTTCAATCTTTGGACGCCGAAGACGCTCTCGAGGCAGCGATGTCTAACGCCCCTCGCATTAATTTGGGGTTCCTTAGGCAGAGGCAAGCCCTCGCAGCCGGGAGAGGTCGAGGGACGACCGGCGGTACTCCTGCGGGGACCAGTTCCGCCACTTCTTCGAGGGTTCTCGGTCGGGGTCAGGTGCGAGACCGGGATCCTCAGGTGGAAGAGGAGAGAAGGGTCAAGCATCGGCATGACGGCCTTAGCCGGGGACCCAGGGCACTCCCGCTCAACAGCAAAGCGGGAGGGATCGTGGATTACCCCTGCTCCCCCACAACAGCAGCAGCAACAACAACAACAGCCCCGACAACAGCAACAACAAACAACAACCAGCACAGCAACAACAGCCAGCAACAACAGCAACAACAGCCAGCAGAGACTACTCCTTCCCTCCTGCCTACAGTGGAGGCGCGGAGTGGAACCCCGAGCCACTGATCACATGAACCGAGTGATCAGGGTCGACGATTCCATTCTGTAGGATCCTCATGTCGCCCATGCAGTGAGTGAGACACTGCATTTTGAGGCTGACATGGAGGCTCATCGGGGGCGATCAACCAACGTGTTGTTCCGCTCCATCATCCAGAACTCCCTGGTGGTGAGTTTATTTTTGCCTTGGTT